>CM051029.1:20615355-20675355 GCA_027627225.1 Congeria kusceri
ATTGACAGTTATTAATCGGTCTTCAATTAAATCATCAGACAAAGGTGCTAATAATTAAACTTTTTAGAATGTTTTGGATTTTAATTATTTCCTAGTGAAAGTTTCTTATAATGCCATCTGCACGTTTATAAAGATTAAATGTTTTGTGTGTATGTGCATTGAAATTAAATTTCATTGCATAGTCAGGTCAAATAAAAACGAAATAGATGTCATAATATGGTAAATACTATTTGGAAGGTACATGTAAACTATTAACACTGTTGAATTTTATTTAAATTCATTATAAATTAAAATTATTGAATATGCAAGAAATAACTGCAAACTATTAGTATCAGTCGTGAACATCACAAGAATATTTAACATACTTCCAACATTATTAAATATGTAATAAATGCCGAAGTGTGTTAATCAGTTTGTCTAAAACGCAATTGACGAATAACAACAAAATAATGTAACTATGCATACCTGATTTTGCTTTTGTTATCACACTAATCGTCGTTTCTTTCGATTTTCCAATTGAATTTTCAGCATACATTTTTACCTCGTAACTAGTTCCAGCAACTAATCCATCAAAAGTCATTTGTGTAACTGTTTCAAACACGGTGTGGAACGTCCAATTTTGATCTGTTTCTTTCTTGTATCCAATTACGAACCATTGATCTTCCCCTCCATTAAATCCCGGTTCCCATTCAACTGACACAGAACTATCTGTTATTAAATCTTCCAGGACACGAAAATCTTTTGGCATACCTGGCTTTTCTGCGAAATAAATATGTTGAGATAATTATATTAGCGTTTTTGAAGAAGTCATCTTTTCTACTGCATGTAAACTGTAGGTCTTAGTTATAGGTTGTCAACTTCTCGAATTTATTTGAACACAGGTGTTTTCCTAAGGTTCAAAAACAAATATGGTGGGACTTATTATCAAGATCAATACAAGCTTCGAAAACTGAAGTCATATCCATAAAAATGAGAAGATATTATAAATTGTACCATTTGCTTGAATGACAAATGTCTGTTGTGAATAGCCTACTTCATTTTCAACGCTGACCGTTCAATTTGCAAAATCTTCTTCCTGTACTTGCAATATTGACAAGTTTGTCTCCAGTCTATCATCGGAAATGTGAATATGAAGTCTGCTAGTATTGTAAAGAGTTTCCCATACACCAGCTTCTTGCTTTCGCCAAAACTATTGCAGATGAATTACCGGGGGGCGGATAGGACACAATAGTGTACGTTAGAATTACAGAATTGTTTGTTTTCGTCCGAACATTAGATAAAGGTGGCATAAATGGTGAAGATCTCGGTGCACCTGTATAAGAAAACAAATGTTAAATTATTAAACATACAATTAATTGCATAATTTAATCAACATTAGGCAGAGTCTTGAAAGAGGACAAATTAATACACGTTTCTATCAAATGACTTACATTGGATTTTGATCTCTACTTCTCGCACCTGTTGAACTTTATTGTGTGTGTTGCTCCCTTTGCATTGGTAGACACCCATATCAAACTCACATTGTGCATTTACAATGTCTTTGGATATCACGTTATTATTTTTCTCTACAAATAAATCTTCTCCGCCTCGAGTTTTATTTACCAATGTCAGTTTAGCCATAGGGTCACTTTCAACTTCACAAATTAAACTTACATTTTGATTTTCCTTTATGGTAATAATTGATGCATTCTCAAATCCACCGGCATAAAATCTCTTGATATTGGCAGCATCTACAATTAATGTTTAAACCGTTATCATGAACATACTTTTATAAATAAATCCTCTTATACGTATTTGGCTTTAAACATATGTTTTAAACTATTGAATTTTAATAATGTTAATTTTCTTGTTTCGAAATTTACACACATAAATATATATGTACAGTGTATGTAAAATTCACTTCCATTGCACATCAACGTAAAAATTTGTTTCACTGTACGCCACCTGTTTACAACATCCTGTAGGTTCCATTGTGTTGTTTACTCTGCATATATAATATCCCTCGTCAGTGAGCTGCATATTAAGCAACGTAAGACTTTGCTTGTCTCCGATTACGCCAGATCTATTTACGCGCACCCACGTGAAACTCGTCTCTGGTGGATTTCCAGATGTGTAAGGGCACGTGACTGACAGGATCGCATTCAACAAAACTGTTCTATTTTCAATAGACTGAACAACTGCTGGGACTGAAACGAAGTATAATATAGTGATTAAAATCAAAGAAATTTTAACTTGAACATTCCAATAAAATTAAACGTTTCATACTTGTACGCGTCTAATTCAAAATGAGATAGCTCTTCTTAAACACCCATCTGGAGACTGTTCTGATTTGTTTCAATACTTCTGCCTTCACAATGTGTACATGATTCACAATGACTACCATATTTTGAAACTCACATAGTATTTCAAGTGTAAAGGATGTAGTGGCATTTGCAGTAACAACTTGCGGTGCAAAAGTTGAGTTCATTTCATTGATGACATTCAGCGTGTAGGTACCGCTAGACTGCACACGTGGTATTGTGGGTTGTTCTTCATTATGTGCCATTTCTCCTGGGAGTGTCCACGTATAGCTTGTGGGAGGAGGGTTGCTTTTGCTGGTACAATTAATTGTTAAAGATTCATTTTTAACTGCTCTAATTGTATTTGATGTTACCAAATGATTTCCGATTTCACAAACTGGGGTAGATGGTGGATCTACAAAAAGCAATACATTTCTCCTTGAGCGTCGATGTGTAAATCTTCCAAACCAAAATGTTAAGCTTTAATTGATATTGAGTAACTGTAAATACGCTATAATTTTAAAACAAGTTTACGATGGGAAATGTTTTTGTTAATATTTAAGATAGCGCTGCACGTTTTTTATACCGAGCTCCTTTCAAAGACCTAAATGTGTATGTATAACAAAAGCAATAAGAACATAATTAGCACATACTAATATTTGAATTTAACGAAATTCGCAAACGTATTACATATACATTACGTAAATTAATAGTATGTGTTGTACCTTACTTCCGTTCAATTACTAGTCGTATGATAACAGTTCGTAAAATAAAAAGCATAGCACAATGATAATATATTATAATCAAACGTTGGTTTAATAACATATATACTACTTTTAGCCACATATGTTCAAAGTTATTTAAATATTTTTCTACATTTTTTGCAAAGTTTAGCCTATCATTCTGTTAAATGCAATGTTATTTATGTTATAAATATGCTGATTTCCTTTTTTTCTGTTTATGTTTCGTATATATCACTGAACCATTTCAACCCAATTTAAGATACGAACACAACAATATCTACATGTATTTTATTCTCTAGACAAAAAACGTAAAATAATACTCAATCCAAATAGAACAGACATTACTATGACACTCAAATGTTGAATTGTCTCGCACTATCCTCTGTTATTGTATAGTTAAAGGAACGGAAATCCTATGCCAATTCCTTAAGTACTAATATAAAATATATAATAATGATTGAGGGACTAACAACTGACAAACATGCAAGGTCATATGCATAACTTTAGTGGGTATGCAACCTCACAAAGACAAGTACACCTAAGCTATAATCATTGCGCATTCAATATAATAACTTATGTGTTATACATGTGCATTTAAACAGTTTAAAATACTCACGTAAAATGTTTACCAGTAAACTTGTTGTATTAATATGCGTTATCACAGATCTATTTGTAGGTTTCATAACACTCTTGGCGGTGCATGTGACTATTTGTGTGTTTTCACTATGTTCAAATGTGAGTGATATCACGCTGTTGTTAATCGTGGAGGCGTTAGCAAGAGTCCATACAATGCTCGGCTTGGATTTCCAGACGAGTTACATTCTAGCGACACAGTTGTGTTTTGTATCAGATATATATTGTTTACAATAGCTTTGTTGTGCAGAATTGTCGGACTTGTTGGAAATACTGAAAAAAAGCAAAATTATGTGTTTATACTAATTAAATAATACACTTTAATAATATTAATATGATGCTTGAACAAAAATAATTTAGTGAAAGTTTTAATTTCTTAGATCTACTGATAATACAATTAACCCGTTGATAAGTTCGCGATGATTACTTCATAACGCACATTTAACAAAATAATCAGATTAAACAATTTTGCATTAAAATTCTAACATTATTATTAAATATTTAACCTTTTGATCTGTTTTTATTAACTATTTTCTCAATTAAATACGAAATTCTTACTTAATACGTCCAGATGCAGTTTCCCGTCGGATTTGATTGGTCCATAGCCGTTGGAGACTTTGCAGTATATGCTGGAACCAAGATCTTCAACTTTAGGCGTAATTGTAAGAAAGCTTGTGGTCACGTCTCCTACTGTGTTACTACTGCTATTTTCAGTAACATTAATATCATCTGTGTCATTGAAAGGAGTGTCTTTGTCCAAATACCAGGTAATGATCGGTGTTGGTCGGCCCTCCGATGATACACATTTGATGTAACTTATAGTTTCGTTTTGTAAGACGTTAATCGCTGGTAGGTCTGGAGTCAACGTAACAGATGCCACGGGAACTATCAGAATAAACATTACGCAAAACAGTATGTCACTGGAACTAAATGTATGAACACTAAAGACTAAAGTAATGTTTAATTCGCAATCAACATATTTTGTTCGTTACAGATTTGCTTAACGTGCCCGACGGTGAGCCAAAGATAAAATAAACACGGGGTAACGTGATTATGTAATTGTTGGAATAGTGCTATATTAAGAATGTTAGTTCAGTGTTTAATTATTTAGCAGGAAAAAACTATAAAATATATTTGATTGATAAGTGTTCTTATTGTACCTGTTTGTGATAAATTCATCGATGAGCTGTTCGTTGTATAAGGGATGTAACAAGTATAGTTGCCAAAAGATGAGCGTGTGAAATTCATAATTGTCAAGTTCAACTTCCATGAGCCATTATCGTATGTTTTATTGGTTAACTGGTACAAATTCCTGTCAGTTACAGTCAATTTCCCAAATGTATAATCCGCTATATATGTAACATTGTGGTTAAAATTGGCAAAATGTGTTTCTAGGCAGACTTGACACGTCAGAGTAACGCAAGATTCCAGATCCACCAGATTCGTTTCAGATGTCAGGGATATGTTGCATGAATCTGAAGAAATTTAACACATTAAAACATCGAAGATAATGATCTTGTGGACATAGGAACATCTGACCGTCATACAGATCGGCCTACAGGAAGACAAAATAAATGCAGTAGTAAATAAAAAGGTTTTGATAATATTTAATTTACTTGTATAACTGGTATTACTTGCTCCATATCCGGAATTCGCCATCCAGACTGCTATGGTCAGTAAACACGGTCTCATTTTGGAATTCGCCATCCAAACTGCTATGGCCAGTAAACACGGTCTAATTTTCGAATTCGCCATCCAAACTGCTATGGTCAGTAAACACGGTCTCATTTCGGGACAAACTAATGATTCTTACTGTGTCCACTATGTATATGCAGAAATGCAAATATATATTTCAGTGATACGAACGCTCGGTGGAGGTAAACAAGATGTAAAGTTAATTATTAAAAGTACATGTAATATCGTGGATATGATAAACAGTAAATTTCGAATGTTATCAGAATCGGAACAATGCCAAGTTTGATTTCATTGGGTAACACTGGGTATTGTGTGAAGTTTGCGAATGGTCAAATATTTCTCTGAAATGTATAACTGGTTCATTTACATATATTTCTTAGAGTTGATTATTGTTCAGCGCATATTAAAACTACATATTATATTCAATTTAAGTTCATTAGAAACACTTTATAGTGTATGGTTAAAATGCAGAATTTAAAAAGGTGTATTAAAAGGTCGGCATTGAATGTGATACACACTAAAACAACACAAATCTTTCTAGAAATTATCATAACAACAACAAAAAGACACGGCGCGGCTTTGAAAATTATAAATTGGTAACATGGTCCTTGTTTCAAAGGTTTCCTGTAATATGCCTTCATAATGCCTTCCGTGCCCTCTACTCCATGTTCAAGTTTGGGTGTACATGTATAAAAGTTGCTGACATGTAAAATAACGTATCTTTAAACACAAACTTTCTTGTTAACCTATCCGAGGAATATATTGTTTATACTTACAGTTTGTTGTACTGGTGTGCCCACCTTGAAAGCATTGGTAATAGCGCTATCCTTGTCTAAACAAAAACGACATACTTTATTTACCACCACTAGACCTACCCTAGTATTCCCACCGACGCCGCTGATGTATCAAAATATACATATTGTTAAGGCTTTGCGTTCGACCATTGTATCCCATTTTTATCCAGTCAACTTAACGTTTTTGCGGAATTAAACATTTTCTTATATTGAAGAAAATCAAACCTAATACAATGTCAGGTGCTGAAGTATTTGTTAACAAATATTTTGTAATTAAACATGTATATAATATTTTGATTTAATTAAAATATATATGTGTTAAAAGGACTGCGAAATAAGGCAAACTGTGCAATTTTAAATGTAAAGGAGAATTATTTTAAATAATCCTTAAAAAATAGTAATGCAGACAAATCCTTGTTGCAGCGACTTAAAAAGTGGTACTTCCTAGTAAGAAAGATAAATGCTCAAGCAATATTTGTCTAAACATTGTCGAAGATAATTGTTTTGACATGTTGAAGGTTGACAAACAAATTTATTATTATTATCACTGCTGCTGAAAATCTTGTAAGTAAACTAACTAAACGTCTAAACAATTCATTTAGCAGTTAAAAAAAACGACAAGACTGACTATGGAAACTACCGTCCCGTTTCCATTATGAGCATTATATCCTAGCTTTTATAGACAATTATACAGGATCAATTAAAACAATATCTCGTACAAAAAAACCATCAGTATCATGTTCAATCAGGATTTAGACGGCTTTTCAACGGTGACTTGTCTTATTCAACTGATTATATACGCTTTCTAAGGTCATCATGTTGGTATGATATTACTCGACTTACAAAAAGCATTTGATACTGTCAATCATAGTATCCTGTTACTGAAACTTTAGGTGTAAAGGTCGATAGTATCAATTGGTTTTATTTCTGAAAGACACCTGTCAGTTGATTTACAAGACACGTTGTCCTCAAAAGTCAAAATTTCCTGTGAGTCCCTCCAGGGTACATAAAGGGCTTTTACTATTATATGTCGATAACATGTATGCAGTAATAAAATATAAACTACTTCCATATGAGGACGATGTTGCAATGTTAGTCCCGACAAAGTGTAAAAAAGATATTGAAAAAGATTGGAATATTGTAAGTGACTGGCTTATAAGTAACAAACGTTCCCTTTATGTTGGCACTTCTTAATCGATTTTGTTTATGTCTAAGCAAACGCTGTGGTCACAGTTCGTTCAATTATTAATTGTAAACAGCATGCTTTTGGTTCTCAAGCATCAGTCAAATACCTTGGTGCAACCATTGATCCAAATTTGTATATTGCAACTATGTCAATGTATGTTATAAAGAAAGCAAAGTCAAGACTGAAATGTTTATACAGGAAAAGAGAATTCCTTAAGTATCATAGATACAACTGTTGGTTATGTCTATTATACAATGTCATTTAGATTACGCTTGATCGGTGTTGTTCAGTAGCATAACCCAAGAATTACAGTACAGGTTATCCAACATGAATATATTCATAAGATTCATTCTAGACTTGGGCCCTTTGGCACATATAGAAAAAGAGCATTTTATTCGTCTGAATTGGTTACCGATCGAAAGTAGGGTTGAACAGGTAAATTTATATAATGTTTTGAAGATAAAGTATGTTCCAGCTTAAATGAAATAATACTATACCCCAGCAATATACAAACATAGTTATCCTACACCGTTTCGGATGACAGCTAACCATACAGCTGGCAATACAGATGTCTCTTCAAAGACTCTTTCAATTTTGCCATCCCCAAAGTTAAAGTTTTGGGTAAATAACATTGCTATCCTGGTTGTTCACTGTGGAACAGTCTGCCCCAATAGATTAGGGATATATCAAAGCTTTCTTCGTTGTATGTCAAGTTGAAGGATCAGTTGTTGACAACGTTTAAATTCTGATTGTGAATTCATGTTACATGTTTTAACTTCAATATTTCTGCTATTTGTATTATCAGCATGTCTTATAAAATTTGTAATATGTAAATAAATCTTGCACATTTTCATTTTCTCGTAATATCATTTAGGTTTTAATTATTTTATGTTTGTTGTGGTATATAATTATTCGATATACATATATTAATCGATGATAGTTATCCTATAACTTCAGTCGTTCATTGCCATTCAGTCTGTGATTTACATTTCCTTTGTTTGTGATATGTCTTCCCATGTCATACCAGATTGTATTGAAAGGAACGCAAGGGAAAGAAGATATTATTATATTTATGTTTGTGTTATCGGCAATATATCGTTGATGACATAGCTTTGTTTTCATACATGTGTATGTTATAATTGTATGGCATGTAAACATTTTATGCAGAAATACATCTGTCTGCCTGTCTGTCTGACTTGTACTGAGTTGTATTGGTTACATTCCTCAAAAAAGCAATACAGAACTTCAATTGGGGTTTCTCTCCTTCTGTTGTTTATGGGGTTTAATTTACAATTACAGAGCTCTATAAAACACGACGTCCGTTATCTGTAAGTTGTATTGTTAGTCTTTTAACAAGTGAGAATGTTACCGACATTTTTTATGTTGCATTTGTCGTGATCCATTTTGCAAAATGCGGCTGATTCTTACAACATGGATGCATTATGATAGTCCATGATTAATAACATGTTTTCGTTACCTCAATGAAATATATTGTTATTCAGATACGTAATAATACTATGTCATATATAAATGCAATTAGCCATTTCGTGGCATAAATTATTTTGGATTATCACTACAAATATAAATACAAGTAAATATCGTGTCTGTTGAGCATTTATTTTTGGACTTAAGGCAAATAACAAATCTGGCTTTGAATTTCGTAGAAAAGACAGGTTTAACGAGTCTGATTAATTGTATTTTTTAGAATTAATCCGTCGACGCTGACAAGAACATAAATCACACCCAACGTGTTACATATCAATATAATTATATTATTAATTCATTTACCACACTGTCATAATTTAATAATATAAAATAATATAAAATCGTATATCCTGTTTTACCATAAACTGTTAGTAGAATTGGTTTGTATAAATCGCTAAAATGTATTAATTAGCAAAATGTTGGTTACCGTTAACTGTAGCTGTGAAGACCATATACTGTTCGCTATAAATAACTACAATTCAATCGAATGCTTTATTAAATCCACTATTTTCGTCGTGTTTGGTTATGAAACTGATAAAACATGTTTATGATAAACGTTCGATATGTATTGCACTGATACATAAAACAGGTGATTCATTTTTAAATGATAATACATACTATACAACTACAATTGTCACATGAGTGACGGATATACTGCCACGATATGGCTTTAACACAAAACTATGGCATCGAATGATGTTACACCTATGTGCAAAAAATAGTTTAAATTTGTTGAGTCTTTTACACGGTTAGGAGACTCACCGGACAACCTCATTTCGAGGTGTTGAGAAAATGTCCGATGGCGACTTCCGAGGTGGTCCGGTGGTGAGAAAATATTGTATGACTTACCAATTTAGTATTATTTCCTTATGATAAAGATGCCTTTTAAGAAATGTTCTGGTATAATTGATTGTTTTTCGAATATTTTTAGCGTTAACCTATTTGATAGTTTTATAAATATACACTTTTAAAATTGTGTTTGATGCGTTTGTTTATTTTACAAATTTTCTTGGTTTACAAAACTGTGTTGATGTTATTTTGTTAATCGATCTTTAATGGTATTGTTTTTAAAGATAGACAATTTGTACTCGTATATTTGTGTCGGATAATCTTACTTGCCTGACGTGTGTGCATCTAAAAAATGTTCGATGATGTTTAATACTACCTTTAAGATGTATCGTGCTTTGTATCTAATACAGTTTGGAACGTTTTTTGACAGTAGCAACAGAAATAGTCCATTTTGTTTTACATTAGAACTGTTTCCTGAAAAAAAGGTAATTTGTAATTTAAACGTGTTTAAGATGCAATAGGCATAGAATGAGTATTGAAACTTGCGATGTTAGCAAGGCTTCATGTACACTTGCTAAAAAAGGGGTTCATTGCATAATACACACGTGGTGTGGAACATTTGCCAAACAACTTTATTACTTGCTTGGTTATTACCCATTCAGTTTAAAATGAAGTCTCTATCCGGAATACTGTCCATTTCTGTTTATTTTTCACAAACAAGGGGCAATTACTTACAATTAAACTTTCTGACCCATTTTAGCTTAACTTGAGATCTGATGGTCACGCGCAAACTGTGAAAGTTTGGTCAAGATTTGATGTATAATAAACTGTAAATGTTGGAAAAAGGCATTTTTGCATGAAGAAGGGGCCATACCTATAGTGTATCTAGTGGGATCTGACCCAATAACACTCCCATCCGAGATCTTATGGTCATACATAAACTGTGCAAGTTTGGTCAAGATTGGATTAAAAGTTAAGTCTCTATCGAGATAACGAACACATTGTCGACGGCTTACGGACGACGGACGCTTGACGGCGGACGACGTATAACCGACGACACAGGAGAGGTCCGCTATATCGATAGCTCACCGAGCACTTTGTGCACATGTGAGCTAAATACACGAGATAAGTAGTTTGAAAGAGAGATATATTAATATTCCGTTTAGGGAGTCATTTTTTCATTCAATGACCAATATTTATCAAAAATAATTGTAGAAAATATTGATGTCTAAAGTTTTTAAAAATAATTATGCCTTTAAGAGAATCGTGTATTTGATCAAGAACGAAACATTTTGATCGACATATGCTTAAATAGAAGTCGTGTAAACACTAAACGTCCATTTTGCTCAACTTGAGTGCAATTCCATTCGATTAAGCACCCATCATGTGAAATAAACTATATGTGAACGTTAACCGAGTGACTATACAAATGAGGCATTCGTTATGACACATAAGGCACTGACACAAGCAGCAGTTTTACTGACGAACTATCTAATATATTCAGAGACCAGCTCGAAATTAATATATTGCGTACTATATATATGCACTTAGTATACCATTCATGATTGTGTTTCGTTTTTTTAATACATTTCACTCTCTGTTTAATCCCCCGCCGCGAAGGGCATTCCTATAAATGTAGCCATTTATAGGAATGCCCGTCGTCCGTCCGTCCGTCCTTCCGTCTGTCCGTCCGTCCGTATGTCCGTAACATGTGTGTGTCCGCTCCATATATCCTATACCCTTTGAAGGAATTTCATGAAACTGGGCTCAAAGGCTGAGGTCATTGTGACGATGTGCAGGAGGCATGAGTCAGTCACGCCGGCTCAAGGTCAATGTCACACTTGAAGGTCAAATATTCGAGCCTCCATTTCGTGTCCGCTCCATATCGCCTATGCCTTTTGAAGGATGTTCATGAAACTTGGCTCAAATGTTCAAGGTCATTGAGACGATGTGCAGAAGGCATGGGCCTTTCACGCCAACTCAAGGTCAAGGTCACACTTGAAGGTTAAATTTTTGAGCTCCATTTTCGTGTCCATTTTTCGTATCCGCTCCATATCCCCTATACACTTTGAAGGATTTTCATGAAACTTGTCTCAAATGTTTTGATCATTGAGACCATGTGCAGAAGGCATAAGCCAGTCACGCCAACTCAAGGTCAAGGTCACACTTGAAGGTTGAATGTTTGAGCGTGTATTTTCATGTCCGTTCTAAATTACCTGTGCCCTTTAAAGGATATTCATGAAACTTGCCTCAAATGTTTATCACATTGAGGCATAGTGCAGAAGGCATGAAGTGCAGAAGGCAGAAGACCAGCTCAAGATCAAGGTCACACTTGAAGGCCAAATGTTTGAGCCTCCATTTTTGTGTCTGCGTCATATCTCATATGCCCTTTGAAGGATTTTCGTAAAACTTGGCTATCATGTTTATCATATAGAGGCAATGTGCAGAAGGCATGCAGCAGTCTTGCCACCTCAAGGTCAAGGTCACTATTAAAGGTCTAAAGTATGAGCCATCATTTTCGTGTCCACATCGTCACAATGACCTCAGCCTTTGAGCCCAGTTTCATGAAATTCCTTCAAAGGGTATAGGATATATGGAGCGGACACACACATGTTACGGACAGACGGACGGACGGACAGACGGAAGGACGGACGGGCGGACGACGGACATTCCTATAAATGGCTACATTTATAGGAATGCCCTTCGCGGCGGGGGATTAAACAGAGAGTGAAATGTATTAAAAAAACGAAACACAATCATGAATGGTATACTAAGTGAATATATATAGTACGCAATATATTAATTTCGAGCTGGTCTCTGAATATATTAGATAGTTCGTCTGTAAAACTGCTGCTTGTGTCAGTGCCTTATGTGTCATAACGAATGCCTCATTTGTATAGTCACTCGGTTAACGTTCACATATAGTTTATTTCACATGATGGGTGCTTAATCGAATGGTATTGCACTCAAGTTGAGCAAAATGGACGTTTAGTGTTTACACGACTTCTATTTAAGCATATGTCGATTAAAATGTTTCGTTCTTGATCAAATACACGATTCTCTTAAAGGCATAATTATTTTTAAAAACTTTAGACATCAATATTTTCTACAATATTTTTGATAAATATTGGTCATTGAATGAAAAAAGGACTCCCAAAACGGAATATTAATGTATCTCTCTTTCAAACTACTTATCTCGTGTATTTAGCTCACATGTGCACAAAGTGCTCGGTGAGCTATCGGTATAGCGGACCTCTCCTGTGTCGTCGGTTATACGTCGTCCGCCGTCAAGCGTCCGTCGTCCGTAAGCCGTCGACAATGTGTTCGTTATCCCGATAGAGATTTAACTTTTAATCCAATTTTGACCAAACTTGCACAGTTTATGTATGACCATAAGATCTCGGATGGGAGTGTTATTGGGTCAGAACCCACTAGTTACACTATAGGTATGGCCCCTTTTTCATGCAAAAATGCATTTTTCCAACATTTACAGTTTATTATACATCAAATCTTGACCAAACTTTCACAGTTTGCGTATGACCATCAGATCTCAAGTTAAGCTAAAATGGGTCAGAAAGTTTAATTGTAAGTAATTGCCCCTTGTTTGTGAAAAATAAACAGAAATGGACAGTATTCCGGATAGTGACTTCATTTTAAACTGAATGGGTAATAACCAAGCAAGTAATAAAGTTGTTTGGCAAATGTTCCACACCACGTGTGTATTATGCAATGAACCCCTTTTTTAGCAAGTGTACATGAAGCCTTGCTAACATCGCAAGTTTCAATACTCATTCTATGCCTATTGCATCTTAAACACGTTTAAATTACAAATTACCTTTTTTTCAGGAAACAGTTCTAATGTAAAACAAAATGGACTATTTCTGTTGCTACTGTCAAGAAACGTTACAAACTGAATTAGATACAAAGCACGATACATCTTAAAGGCAGTATTAAACATCATCGAACATTTTTTAGATGCACACACGTCAGGCAAGTAAGGTTATCCGACACAAATATACGAGTACAAATTGTCTATCTTTAAAAACAATACCATTAAAGATCGATTAACAAAATAACATCAACACAGTTTTGTAAGCCAAGAAAATTTGTAAAATAAACAAACGCATCAAACACAATTTTAAAAGTGTATATTTATAAAACTATCAAATAGGTTAACGCTCAAAATATTCGAAAAACAATCAATTATACCAGAACATTTCTTAAAAGGCATCTTTATCATAAGGAAATAATACTAAATTGGTAAGTCATACAATATTTTCTCACCACCGGACCACCTCGGAAGTCGCCATCGGACATTTTCTCAACACCTCGAAATGAGGTTGTCCGGTGAGTCTCCTAACCGTGTAAAAGACTCAACAAATTTAAACTATTTTTTGCACATAGGTGTAACATCATTCGATGCCATAGTTTTGTGTTAAAGCCATATCGTGGCGGTATATCCGTCACTCATGTGACAATTGTAGTTAATAGTATGTATTATCATTTAAAAATGACTCACCTGTTTTATGTATCAGTGCAATACATATCGAACGTTTATCATAAACAGGTTATTTTTACAGGTTATAAATATCTGCAAATCAGTACAAAATATGCAATAAAGTCATTTTTGTAATAAATTTCAGTTACGACCGTTTAGCGCTCAGCCCGCAATATGCATTTAGCGATATCGTCTGCGTGTACATGAAATGATACACTACATGTATGACGGTGGTAAGGTGTTGATAAAACGTTTCCGTTTAGGCCGTCGATTATAAGTAGAAGAATTAATTTGTTCAAGATGCAACTCATATTGTTATTGTCCATATATATCCCGAAAATGGACTCATATGACTTGACCATCATTTCTACAATAGTTTCTACATTGGTAGCCGCATAACTAAACAAGCATAATTAGAAAAGCAAACTGAAGCATGCTAAAACTATTATTGGGACCGTCAGGTTTTGACTTAATTTTGAAAGCAATTATTATACCTTTCTGGATTGATCAATAATATACACATTTACATGTGCCTGTAGCAGGGACTAATGCGATTTGACTACCAATATCTATTGTCATAACGCTGATACTAGTTGGATCTGATGGTATAACGAATAGGCACTTTGTATACACAAGCGCAACGGAAATAATCCGACACACATATACACATTTTTGCATATCGTATTCTTCTGTTCAACACATATAAAACATATAATCAAATTCCTCCTTGCTACAAAAGAGGCAAACCAAGGAAATCGAGGGACTATGTCAACGAACAATTAGTTTCCAATTTTAATGTGTATGATAGTTTAGGATAGAAATGTACTGTACCGAGACATGTGCATTAAATAAGTAATAAAAATATAATACATAAGTAGATATATAAAAAAAAATCAAATAAGGAAACGTTAAAAAAATAAAAACCCAAGCGGGCATCGATCTCACGACTTAGGTGCCACGAAGAGAAATGACAACAGACAGCGCTTAAATCAACTTCGCTATTCAGTTTTGTATGAGTAGGTGTGTAAACTATGGTTATAAACAATACTCATTGTTCTGCCATCAAAATGTATGCATGAAAAGGGCCAAACAAACACAACCTGTATCATAAATTGGCTTTTACATCAGATTGTGCGCACTCTTTTCTCATTATATATACGATTATTTAACCGTTATTATATTCCAGTATAATATCTTAATTACAGATTTTTAAAAGAAAATACCCCCTCGTGGCCCTTTTCGATGACATAATCCCTTTAGGCCGTGCTTCGGTTGTTCATTTCAAACTAATCATTTTCATTACCACCCATTCGATTGACATATATTGATTTTACGCCACAGGTTAAAATAATAGAGTAAGGTTCTAAAAAGGCAATATGTCTAATACACATTAGGTACTACAACTATCAAGTAGAGTGCACGCATGCAATGTAGATAAATAGTGTTCGCAATATATCAAGTGAAAGCGATATATGTAGTTATTTCGGCGACAGACACACAATAGTAACATGGTTTTTACAAGTTCGTTGGATTTTTTTTGTTTCTTTTACAACCTATACAGGTGCGTTTGTGTTATGTAAGCGCTGATAGTATGATTAAAATATGTAGTCTACTCAATGTATTCGTTTATTGAACGCTTATCGTTTTTGAGGAATCACTTCATGTACACGCAGACGATATCGCTAAATGCATATTGCGGGCTGAGCGCTAAACGGTCGTAACTGAAATTTATTACAAAAATGACTTTATTGCATATTTTGTACTGATTTGCAGATATTTATAACCTGTAAAAATAACCTGTTTATGATAAACGTCGATATGTATTGCACTGATACATAAAACAGGTGAGTCATTTTTAAATGATAATACATACTATTAACTACAATTGTCACATGAGTGACGGATATACCGCCACGATATGGCTTTAACACAAAACTATGGCATCGAATGATGTTACACCTATGTGCAAAAAATAGTTTAAATTTGTTGAGTCTTTTACACGGTTAGGAGACTCACCGGACAACCTCATTTCGAGGTGTTGAGAAAATGTCCGATGGCGACTTCCGAGGTGTCCGGTGGTGAGAAAATATTGTATGACTTACCAATTTAGTATTATTTCCTTATGATAAAGATGCCTTTTAAGAAATGTTCTGGTATAATTGATTGTTTTTCGAATATTTTTAGCGTTAACCTATTTGATAGTTTTATAAATATACACTTTTAAAATTGTGTTTGATGCGTTTGTTTATTTTACAAATTTTCTTGGTTTACAAAACTGTGTTGATGTTATTTTGTTAATCGATCTTTAATGGTATTGTTTTTAAAGATAGACAATTTGTACTCGTATGTGTCGGATAACCTTACTTGCCTGACGTGTGTGCATCTAAAAAATGTTCGATGATGTTTAATACTACCTTTAAGATGTATCGTGCTTTGTATCTAATACAGTTTGGAACGTTTCTTGACAGTAGCAACAGAAATAGTCCATTTTGTTTTACATTAGAACTGTTTCCTGAAAAAAAGGTAATTTGTAATTTAAACGTGTTTAAGATGCAATAGGCATAGAATGAGTATTGAAACTTGCGATGTTAGCAAGGCTTCATGTACACTTGCTAAAAAAGGGGTTCATTGCATAATACACACGTGGTGTAGAACATTTGCCAAACAACTTTATTACTTGCTTGGTTATTACCCATTCAGTTTAAAATGAAGTCTCTATCCGGAATACTGTCCATTTCTGTTTATTTTTCACAAACAAGGGGCAATTACTTACAATTAAACTTTCTGACCCATTTTAGCTTAACTTGAGATCTGATGGTCATACGCAAACTGTGAAAGTTTGGTCAAGATTTGATGTATAATAAACTGTAAATGTTGGAAAAAGGCATTTTTGCATGAAAAAGGGGCCATACCTATAGTGTAACTAGTGGGATCTGACCCAATAACACTCCCATCCGAGATCTTATGGTCATACATAAACTGTGCAAGTTTGGTCAAGATTGGATTAAAAGTTAAGTCTCTATCGGGATAACGAACACATTGTCGACGGCTTACGGACGACGGACGCTTGACGGCGGACGACGTATAACCGACGACACAGGAGAGGTCCGCTATACCGATAGCTCACCGAGCACTTTGTGCACATGTGAGCTAAATACACGAGATAAGTAGTTTGAAAGAGAGATACATTAATATTCCGTTTAGGGAGTCCTTTTTTCATTCAATGACCAATATTTATCAAAAACAATTGTAGAAAATATTGATGTCTAAAGTTTTTAAAAATAATTATGCCTTTAAGAGAATCGTGTATTTGATCAAGAACGAAACATTTTGATCGACATATGCTTAAATAGAAGTCGTGTAAACACTAAACGTCCATTTTGCTCAACTTGAGTGCAATTCCATTCGATTAAGCACCCATCATGTGAAATAAACTATATGTGAACGTTAACCGAGTGACTATTCAAATGAGGCATTCGTTATGACACATAAGGCACTGACACAAGCAGCAGTTTTACAGACGAACTATCTAATATATTCAGAGACCAGCTCGAAATTAATATATTGCGTACTATATATATGCACTTAGTATACCATTCATGATTGTGTTTCGTTTTTTTAATACATTTCACTCTCTGTTTAATCCCCCGCCGCGAAGGGCATTCCTATAAATGTAGCCATTTATAGGAATGCCCGTCGTCCGTCCGTCCGTCCTTCCGTCTGTCCGTCCATCGGTCTGTCCGTAACATGTGTGTGTCCGCTCCATATATCCTATACCCTTTGAAGGAATTTCATGAAACTGGGCTCAAAGGCTGAGGTCATTGTGACGATGTGCAGGAGGCATGAGTCAGTCACGCCGGCTCAAGGTCAATGTCACACTTGAAGGTCAAATATTCGAGCCTCCATTTCGTGTCCGCTCCATATCGCCTATGCCTTTTGAAGGATGTTCATGAAACTTGGCTCAAATGTTCAAGGTCATTGAGACGATGTGCAGAAGGCATTGGCCTTTCACGCCAACTCAAGGTCAAGGTCACACTTGAAGGTTAAATTTTTGAGCTCCATTTTCGTGTCCATTTTTCGTATCCGCTCCATATCCCCTATACACTTTGAAGGATTTTCATGAAACTTGTCTCAAATGTTTTGATCATTGAGACCATGTGCAGAAGGCATAAGCCAGTCACGCCAACTCAAGGTCAAGGTCACACTTGAAGGTTGAATGTTTGAGCGTGTATTTTCATGTCCGTTCTAAATTACCTGTGCCCTTTAAAGGATATTCATGAAACTTGCCTCAAATGTTTATCACATTGAGGCATAGTGCAGAAGGCATGAAGTGCAGAAGGCAGAAGACCAGCTCAAGATCAAGGTCACACTTGAAGGCCAAATGTTTGAGCCTCCATTGTTGTGTCTGCGTCATATCTCATATGCCCTTTGAAGGATTTTCGTAAAACTTGGCTATCATGTTTATCATATAGAGGCAATGTGCAGAAGTCATGCAGCAGTCTTGCCACCTCAAGGTCAAGGTCACTATTAAAGGTCTAATGTATGAGCCATCATTTTCGTGTCAGTTCCATATCTCCTATGCCCTTTAAGGAATTTCCATGAAACTGATTAAGGTCAGTGTGATACTTCAAAGTCACCTTTACATCTATATAGGCGTATATAGGATACATCTGTCCGTTGGACTGCCTTTTCTTTATTGTTTTGAATTTACTTTAGAAGCACTAGCTTAATTGATTCACGCCTTGTAAAATCTCTAATCGCAAATAAGAATAAGTACACTGGCACCCGGTATGGTACTGCTTTCTGATTTTACACAATTTAACTGTTTCAATAGCATCTGCAATTGAATAGTCTGATTATTGTAAAAGATAATTTTCTATATTTGCAAATAACAAATAACAACAACATGCTGTCTTATTGCTGCATAACATATGCTTTTTGGATTTCAGATTGTAAGACTAGAATTTCGCTTGAAACGACATTTGTTTCAGCATGTCCTGGAGCAATTTCGGACACTTCAAATTCTCCAGAGTTTACTTTATTATCTTAGCATGGACAAAGTATAAACAACATTTGTCTAACACTGTCAAGAAAGACAATACTATAATTTGCCACCCCTGCTGCGGACATCTTTACACGACATACATGTATGCGCTAAGTCAGTACTGGTTGAATTGAATTAACATGGTTTATTCCTCAAAAACGATAAGCGTTCAATAAACGAATACATTGAGTAGACTACATATTTTAATCATACTATCAGCGCTTACATAACACAAACGCACCTGTGTAGGTTGTAAAAGAAACAAAAAAATCCAACGAACTTGTAAAAACCATGTTACTATTGTGTGTCTGTCGCCGAAATAACTACATATATCGCTTTCACTTGATATATTGCGAACACTATTTATCTACATTGCATGCGTGCACTCTACTTGATAGTTGTAGTACCTAATGTGTATTAGACATATTGGTCGTATTCAGCCTTTTTAGAACCTTACTCTATTATTTTAACCTGTGGCGTAAAATCAATATATGTCAATCGAATGGGTGGTAATGAAAATGATTAGTTTGAAATGAACAACCGAAGCACGGCCTAAAGGGATTATGTCATCGAAAAGGGCCACGAGGGGGTAATTGCTTTTAAAAATCTGTAATTAAGATATTATACTGGAATATAATAACGGTTAAATAATCGTATATATAATGAGAAAAGAGTGCGCACAATCTGATGTAAAAGCCAATTTATGATACAGGTTGTGTTTGTTTGGCCCTTTTCATGTGTACATTTTGATGGCAGAACAATGAGTATTGTTTATAACCATAGTTTACACACCTACTCATACAAAACTGAATAGCGAAGTTGATTTAAGCGCTGTCTGTTGTCATTTCTCTTCGTGGCACCTAAGTCGTGAGATCGATGCCCGCTTGGGTTTTTATTTTTTTAACGTTTCCTTATTTGATTTTTTTTTATATATCTACTTATGTATTATATTTTTATTACTTATTTAATGCACATGTCTCGGAACAGTACATTTCTATCCTAAAATATCATTTACATTAAAATTGGAAACTAATTGTTCGTTGACATAGTCCCTCGATTTCCTTGGTTTGCCTCTTTTGTAGCAAGGAGGAATTTGATTATATGTTTTATATGTGTTGAACACAAGAATACGATATGCAAATATGTGTATATGTGTGTCGGCATATTTCCGTTGCGCTTGTGTATACAAAGTGCCTATTCGTTATACCATCAGATCCAACTAGTATCAGCGTTATGACAATAGATATTGGTAGTCAAATCGCATTAGTCCCTTCTACAGGCACATGTAAATGTGTATATTATTGATCAATCCAGAAAGGTATAATTGTTGCTTTCAAAATTAAGTCAAAACCTGACCGTCCCAATAATAGTTTTAGCATGCTTCAGTTTGCTTTTCTAATTATGCTTGTTTAGTTATGCGGCTACCAATGTAGAAACTATTGTATAAATGATGGTCAAGTCATATGAGTCCATTTTCGGGATATATATGGACAATAACAATATGAGTTGCATCTTGAGCAAATTAATTCTTCTACTTATAATCGACGGCCTAAACGGAAACGTTTTATCAACACCTTACCACCGTCATACATGTAGTGTATCATTTCATGTACACGCAGACGATATCGCTAAATGCATATTGCGGGCTGAGCGCTAAACGGTCGTAACTGAAATTTATTACAAAAATGACTTTATTGCATATTTTGTACTGATTTGCAGATATCTATAACCTGTAAAAATATTGAAGCATCATTCTGTCAGAAATAACCCAAGAACCATCATTTGGGATAAGGTCACATCTGAAAATGACAATTTATTTTAGTGCAAAACGATCGTAACTGCAGTTGCGACCGTTTTGCACTAAAAGTAAATATAAACAATATAGTGAAAGGGAAGTACACCCTGAATACTTTGTATGACATCATTTATGACATCACTGGTGACATACATAAGGACAAAATTGTGTCCTTGTCATATTTCATTGTGTTGAGGATGATGTTTAAAATATCAGAAAAAATAAAGAAAAAAGATCTTAGCTACAAGGTATGAGTTAGAAAGTCATTGTGTGAAACGATTTAGATATAAATATTAAAATAAGCATAAAGTTAATTAATACTTAATGTTTTAATTGCATAAATATTTTTATAATATTCCTATAAATTAACTGGTTCATTTTCTTACTCATTTTGTTTTTGAGATATATTTTGTATGCACCATAACATAAATTTTGATGCAAAGCAGATCTGATCACAGTAAACCAGTAATTGTCCACATCAGCTTGGCTCATATAAGACTGATTACAGTTATAAAATGAATGCTTTATTGAGCTAAAGAAGCTGGAGTTTCACTTTTTTTAAATTGAAGTTATCATATGTTATGGATTTGTCGCAATGAAAGTTGTAAGAGGGACAAGTCATCAAGGCCAAAGCACCTTGAATGGGAGTGGAAGGCAGTGCGTGGCTTATGCCGTCACAGCATTATTGAAAAGTTTTCAGTATCCACCCAGATTTCGGACACCCATAACATGTATAGCATTTATATATAGGTGATGATGTGTATATATCATTGTCACAAAAGACGTCTTTGAGATATTTAAATCTTGATGACCTGCTATCAACAACTGCTATCGTATCGGGCTGTCTGCATGGCACATTAAACATCAGTGCAACTAGTGATCCATTTTATTTATTGAATGATCCCAGCAAGCAAGCGCATATGGGCCCAATATGGGCCCAATATGGGTCCCATATGGGCTATAGCTTGGCAAAAAATACAATAGGGGCCCCTTGTGGGTCCCAATGGTATTTTTTTGCCCATATCAGACCCATATGGGTCCCAGCAAGGAAACCCATGTGGGTCTACTGCAAGTATGCCCATATGGGTCCCAGCAAGCCATCGCATGTGGGCACGATATGGGTTTTAACCGGGTTGATATACCTCATGGGCCCAGTATGGGACTCATATGCATTATCTTGCAACTATACAACCCAGATGGGTCCAAGTAAAGTAAACCCATTTGGGTCCCTACTAGAAAGCCCATATGGGTCACAGAAAGCAAGTCTAATAAGGCCGAATATGGGCATCAGATGGGCACAAAATAGAATCTGGGCCCCATGTGGGTCCCATATGTATTATCTTGCAACTATAAAACCCTGATGGGTCTAAGTATAGTAAAGCCATTTGGGTCCCTACTAAAAAGCCTATATGGGTCCCAGAAAACAAGTCCATATGGGCCCAATATGGGTTATAGCTGGGCAAAAAAATACAATATGGGCCCCATGTGGGTCCCGAATGATATGTTTGCCCATATCAAACCCATATGCGTCTAAGAAAGGAAGATCATGTGGGTCCACTACAAGTTAACCCATATAGGTCCAAGCAAGCCACCCCATGTGAGCACGATATGGGCTTTACCTGGGCTGATACACACAATTGGCCCAGTGTGGGGCCCATTTACGTTATCTTGCCAGTATAAAACCCAGGTGGATCCAAGACAAGTTATAGCACATGGGTCCCGGCTAGAAAGCAAGTCAATATGGGCACAATAAGGGCTATAGCTGGGCAAATATACCATATGGGTCCCATGTGAATCCCAAATAATATACCACATGTGACCCAGTAAGCAAGCCAATATGAGTGCACTGCAAACAATCACATGTGATCAAGATATGTGCTTTACGTTGGCTGACAAAGTATATGGGCCCTGTATGGGACCCATATGTTTTGTCTTACCACTACAGAACCCAGGTAGCCCCCAGTCCAGCCAACCCATGTAGCTCCCAAGAAGAAAGCCCATATGGGTCTCAGCACGCAAGGCCCCATGCGGTTCAAGTATGGGCTACATCTGGGCATGTATGTGGGTCCCAAACATGTTTTTGCCCATATAAGACCCATATGGGACCCAGAAAGCAAGTAAGCCCCTATGTTTTGCCCCTATCAAACCCAGGTAGGTCCCAGTCAAGTAAACCCATATGGGCTATAGTTGAGAAAATATACCATATTGGCCCAATGTGGGTCTCAAATGATATTTTTGCCCATACCAGTTCGATGGTTGATCGAAATGTTCAGTTAGCATACTTTTAGTAATGGTTCTGGCCGTTTTTATTATTTTTTTCTAATCATATTTTATATTAAGCTGTTAAAACATCTAGAAAACATATAAGTTTAAGTCCAAATTATATTCATCTGTTTATATAATACAATAATGTGTTTAATCCACAAAAGTGTGTATAAATTGCATAATGATATCATCAATAGCTGACATTTAAATTTTGAATTTCAGTAATTACGTGGTTTTGTCTTGCTTCGAGCACATCTCGAAGATATTTGTTTTATGTATCTGCATTTTTAATATATGAAGTTTTTGATCGGTAAATATTTATTAAAATAAACACCCTTTTTATCTTTGGAAATGATTAAATTTCATCAGGCCTATAATAACCTTGATGCATTAATACATTTCGACATATACCCTTTCATAAACATAAAAGTAGGGCAAACAGACCCAGGGCGAACGGGATATAGTTCGAACGGAACAAAGGGTAAATATATTTTAGGGCGAACGAACTCTAATTCATTAAAATTAAACCAGGAAACATGCATTAATTCATTTCAACATATACCCTTTCATAAACATAAAAGTATGGCGAACGGATCCAGGGCGAACGGGATATAGGGCGAACTGAACAAAGGGCGAATATATTTTAGGGCGAACGGTGTCTGATTTATGAACATTAAAACAGGAAACATGTTAGGCGGTTTTTATATTACAACATATAGGTAAGTTAAACAAAGTGTTAATAATATATATTATATTTTTAAGCAACTAAAATTTACGCTGTTCCTTTTCCTACTATTGGGAAAGAGTTTGGTTTCCTAAACCTGATTTGAATTTGTCACACATTTTCGCAAGACAGAACATGAATTTTTGCTATTGTGCAATCAACATGTTGCATTGCTATACTTTTGATATTATTATAGGCACAATACCGCATTGTTTGCTGCTTTGGCGTTACCAGGGTTGAAGAGAGAGCAACTAGGCAAATGAAGAACATGTCTAAGCAAGGCCCACATATAATCCTTGCCCTTGGTCGGAATGCAAACTGCTTTTCAGCAACCATCCAAATCCAATACTGGGCATTATTTACGGTGAGTTAGTTTGCTATATCATTTATAATAATTGGTAAAACTGTAATGTAGAAACAAGTTCCAATGATAGGTGTATATGTTAATACATTTCCTTGCCTTATAAGTTATAAATCTAAAATTGCGATGTATCATTATTGTATCTTGATTAGCATGCATATTATATTCATTATAATGCCAGACCTGGTCTCAAGTAAATTATCAAATATTTTGGCTTCTATAATCAAAATAAATGTTAACATTATTTTAGCATTTTCTCTGTCAACTTTTCTAAGGTATGATTTAAACAGAAATTGGATGGTGTTATGCAAAATGAGGTTGGTGTAAAACGCTTGCGATTCACCATACATCTAACTAATCAAATTTGGTACTGGTGTCTTTGTAGTATAGCAAAATGATTAACATGTTCAATACCCAACAAAAACAGCCGTTTAAATATGTATGTCTATATAGGAGTATTTTGCAAACTGATATGGCTGTTGTTGATTTTTAACTTAAAATTGTAGACCTGATGTTTAGTATAAATAACAATTAAGTACATATAGTTTTACAAAAAATGTGTGTATTATGTTCACTTGATGTACATGTAAAGCAGCCGCATGAAATTTGGTCTGAAATATATGTTGTTTTTGCCTTCAGAAGCACTCAAAGAAATGTGTCTGCTACAAGTCGAGGATTGCTACAATCAATCAATTAATGGCGCTAGAAGGAAAGAAATGGAGTTTGAAGTATTAAATTAATGACTATATTGTTGTCATCTACCGAGATAAATTAAACGCATAAGTAAAATGTGTTAATGGTGAAGTTCATGAAAAAATATAACAGTGTGGGCTTTCCAGAGATGAAAGGAAGTTCAGTCAATTCGTGATAATTACAGATTGCATGTAATGTTGTGCCAGACTGTGTGAACTCGATATTAAAAAATTACTCTAGCTGTGCTACTATTTTGACCTTATTTATAATGATAATGCTTCCAGTAATTACATGAATTAATTTACAATAGAATGTGACTGCAAAAGAGAAAGGAAACAAGGACCTTGTAACAGTACAACCTGTATTGAGAAGCTTCCACACCAGTAGATTTGCAAAACAATAGTGATCGTTCTGATTTTTATGGGGGCACATTTGTATGATGTCCATTTGCCTGTAAATTACATTCGCCAACTTAAGATAAAACCAGTTCTTTAAATGAGATCAAAATTTTTAATATTTGAAGAAATTTGCTTATTTACTGTATCAATGGATATGACATTGTTTCATTTCTAGCTCGACTATTCGAAGAATAGTTGAGCTTTCCTATAACCCCTGGCATCGGCGTCAGCATCTGAATTTGGTTAAAATTTGTATTCAAATATTTTTAACTGCAAAACTACATAAGTTATTAACTTAAAACTTGGAATATACCTATGTCATCAACTCCATTGTCATGGGCAAAATCCTGAATAAATGTTTTTTATTTTGACAGTGTTATGCCCCCTTTTTGCATAGATTTTCTGGTTAAAGTTTATATTCAGAAGTCTTATTGAAACTGTATAAATTATTCACTTGAAACTTCGGATGTTCTTTTGTCATCGACTTCAACATCAAGAGCTATATTCCCCATAACTCAGTTTTTTTCATATTTTGCAAGAGATATGCCCTTGTTCACATATATTTTCAGATTAATTTTTTTATTGTAAAATCTAGTAACTTCCAAGCTTCATAGGTTCAACAATCGCCAATAAACTACAAAAGTTTTTCACTTGACATTTGGAATAATTTGATGAAATAATTGCCCCATTATAAACTCAGTTTTGTATTTCACCACATGTATGGCCCTTCCTTTTTCCAAAATATTTACAAACTGAAATATTTTGAATAGTCGAGCGCGCTGTCCTCTGACAGCTCTTGTTTATATATTAGTCAGTGTAATTTACTCTACCAGCATAATTAATAAATGCATTACTGTTATAATTTGTTCCTTGTGGATAAATAAATACAAAATGGACATAACTGGTTGCTGCTCTAAATATGATATTGAAAGAATTATTTCAGCAGCTGTCTGTATAACTTCCTGAGTAGGCCAAAAAAAACGATGTGTGTTTTGTGCAACGGTCTCAAAAAAGTTTGGTAGGGTTCGGCAGTTGTTTATTTTCTTTATTTATTTTTAAAGGACATATTTCGGTAAAAAAACAACAAGATTAAAAACAAACTAACAAATACGGCTTTCATGGAAAACATTGTCGCTACAAACTTTAGTGTCGGGTTGGGTTGCCCGAAACACAGATTGTTTTTCTTTTGGCCTGAAGTTTCTAAACGCTAGTATAGTACTAACAAGAATCGACATATTTGATGTTGTTTTCCTTCAAGTTGAGAATGTGTTGACTGTTTGTCTCTTTCAAGATAATATTATTAAAGTCCTATATAATTATTTAAATTAATGATTCAATTCAAAACAATAAATGATTTCCTAATCAGTCCAAGAGATTCTACTTTGCCAAAAACTTTTCATTTACACTTACGGTGTTCAGCTTGGCTTTTTCTCATAATAACTGGAATGGGTACTGACTTGTCACTGTTATTATTGTTGTTGTTTTTAATTAAAGGGACCTGTTCACAGATTGACGAATTGGCCATTTTTCAACTATTTGTTACCGATTCCAAAATAAAATAACAGGGTATATACGGGAGCAAAATAACACAACGGCCCAAGAATTATACTGTAAGAAACGTTTCGTTTATGCCTAATCATCAATAGAAATTGATAAAATTATAAAGCATTTGTAATGCTAGTATATGGAATAATTTGGACTGTTTCTGTCCATGGATATTATTAAAAAGCATGTGTCGATCATCTAGTGGCTTTAACATAGGTAACGTGGTGAAAACAATATAAACGATATGTGTATTAAAGATATATATGAATCCACAAAAATGCATAGTACATTTTATTACTTTTATCATACCATTTATGAAATGGTAGCCTTAAACGCACTCGTACAGTCCTCTTGCTTCGTGATGTTAATAACAGCTGCAAGTTGAATGTGTATGATATAATAAAATATAGAAATAGTGACTTTAAGATAGAAGAGTAATTCTGAGAAGTGGTGCCAATTTATTATTTCGCGGAATCATATTACAAACTAAGATAAATGCACCATTTACTCAATAAATACCAAAATAAAGCTAAAGCAATTATCGACCATCATAATACAGACGATTGCAACCAATATACCAATACTAACCTTATAAAGAACCCTGATAAAAAAAGATCCACGAAATCTCACTGCATAGGCGGGAGGGACTTTACCACTCTCTTATATAATCTACTTAATATAAATTACAGACATCTAATATACCTCAAAACATCTAAGTATTAAACAACTAGCCAACTGACTACACTTTCACAACTGTAACTTATCGTGTAACTGCACATTTGGCTCTCCCCTGCACAGAAGTTTTGGCATCATAAATCACCAAGACAAATCATAAGACAAATTTTAAACAATTAGAAATAAAGTATCTCAATATAAAATCAACTGTTACATTACATTAGCAAGCCACCTACATAAAAGGCATTTCCGTTGCAACCGTGAAAAACAACACTATACACTGAAATTTCACAAACAATACTGTACATAATGAGTTTCAAAAATACTGATGTACAAGTAAATTTTATAATTATACAGTTCGCATTTATGATACCAGTATAATTTTGCAAACAATACCTACTGTAAAATACTATCAGTGATTCTCTTTGCCATATCTGGACTCATTGTGTTTAACATTCCACTATTCATAAATTCATTAAGAACAATGAATCTGGAATCACACGGTACATTTGGCAAATTTACACAAACAATAATTTAAAAATCTGTTAATCTTTCAGGAAACTTTCTTACTCTAGGTCATTCTAGGTGCAGGTTTGTATCTTTCAGGCAACTTTCTTACTCTATTTGACCTTTAAGGTGCAGGTTTATGAATCTCTCTAACATCTTGTTCTTCAACTCTCTCCCTTAACTTATTACCTGATTTAACAACTACTTCCTGATTGTGTGCGTCCACATCTTGATTGTGTTTAACATTTGAACTACGTCCTTCTCCTACATTATTTAAATCCATAGTCCCCCAACTTTGTGACACCTGGTGTTCAACTAAATAATCCTGTCTACTTCCACTACTTACTGCTTGTTCATGCTCAACAATTTCACAAGTTAAAACCTCTTTCAATTGTTCAAAACACTTCTACTGTTCATCATCCCATTTCCATTTAGTAGGACACTTCCATTTACCTTCCTTGATGTTGGCTGTTGGCAATAAATTGGCCAATCAACGCGTTAACTTGCTGAAATATTTTACAAAACGACGGTAATAGCCCGCAAATGCAAGAAAGCTTCTACGTGCACCAGGATTGGATGGTATAGGAAAATTGTTTACTTTATCAAATTCGTCTGGGTCTGTTTTTACACCGTCTCTGCCAACACATGGCCTAAAAGGGAAACATTTTTTCTACCAAAAGAAATTACACTTCTCTATTGGAAATTTCAAATTCCAGGATGTAAGACGCTCAAAAATATTTTCGATCCTATCAAGATGCTCCTGGTAACTATTGCTAAAAATAATAATGTCGTCAATAAAAACAACATAAATGTTCATGTTTAGATTACCAAGACAGTCAGTCACTGCTCTTTGGTATGTAGCAGGTGAGTTTGTTAATCCGAAGGCCATTTTGTTAAATTTCCACAGTCCAAAAGGTCCAAAAGTAAATGCTGTTCTTTAATTCCTCTATTGCAATTTCATGGTAACCTGATTTCATAACCAGAGTAGTAAAATATTCAGCTCCATTTAAACATTCAAATACTTCATCAAGTCTTGGCCAAGCATAAGAGTCCTTTATTGTTCTTTCATTCAAAGTTTTGTAATCCACATATTTTTTAATTTTCTTTAAATTTCCTGTGCGTTTTTTAACTAAAACAATTGGATAAGCAATCGGTGAATTAGATGGCCTGATCACTCCACAATAGTGTAACTGTTCTAAGGGCTCACGCACTTCATCCTCCATGCCAAGCGGTATACGCCTATGACGCAATTTAAAAGGCGTGTCAATTCTGTGTTCAAATTCAGAACACTGACCAATGTCTGTCACTTGTAGAAAACTGTTTTGTATGTTTCAACAATACACTTTGTTCTGATGTAAGTGGTTCATTATTTTCAATCAAAATAATGTCAACTATTTATGTTATTTTCTGATCTAACTCACTTTCTTTCTCATTCACTATTTGTGTAACTATGGTAACTGATTGCAGTTCATATAATACTGCTTTAGGTTGAATAGCAACTGTGTTTGTTGTCTAATTGGAAAATGCAACAATTTTTTCGTTAGACTTCCCAAATTCATAAATTCTCACAGCAGGTGTAACATCAATGAAATCTGGAAGATGTGCATCAGCAAAAGTTACTGTCATTACACTTGTATCCTGCCAACAATGCATCATTCTTGATGAGATCCATACTTCGAAATGACACATTGCATCTTCCCTTGTGATAACTTTCAACTCTCAACGTTGTAAAAAAAAACTACATATTCTTGGTACCAGTTGCTTCTTTCTGTAGAGTAGCTCCTCTTTCTTTTTTTTTTTCAAAATGGTACATTTAAACTACTTAGTGTTTACTACATACTGTTATCCTGTAAATTGCTTGCTTTCTCCCGACTGTATTTACATAGTCAGCATCGCATTTATAATGACATTAGTTCTATCTTTTCAAAGCCTAGTTTTATATGAAACATTGGGCATTTATCATGCAAAATTTCATGATTTTAGAATAACAATACATATATTTCAAGATATATACGAATCTGTCATAAAGACGAACGGGAAGAAAGATAGAATTTGTAATATAAGTTGAAAAATTTCAGCAAGGATCGCCCTGCCAAAAATATATTATAGGTGGCGCCGTTCTTCGTGCAGAAATCAATACACGGTGCTTTCCCTTAGATTTAAAATTGCGGCTGTGTATAAATACCGAAGTCCCCTCAATTAACCAAATTCACCCAAATCCAAATATATCGTCTATTATCATAACTGGTATGGCTAATTTGTTAAAATAATGGTATTTATAGTGTCTAAATGAAAGGATTATTTGATTGTGTTTTTTTTTCAAACTAAGCATGAATAACTGTCGAATCATCATTATTTACACGAAATTTGCTAACTAATGTGCTGAGCTTTGCATAGTTTATATTACTTATAATTATATTGTGGACATATTTACCATTATATTACGTATTATGAACGTTTATGCCTTGATAGAAGTATTACTAAATCATTATTTAATCATATTGTTTGAAAATAAGTTATGTTTACCATTATCGAGAGCAGAATGGTGTGATGTATAAGGGATTTCGGTAAAATGCATTTAATATTACTTGAAACAAATTATGGACGTTCGGTAACTGGGCGCTCAAAACGGGAAAAAGCAATCACAGCTAACTAACGAATTAAAGAAATCCCTGTTTATTAACGCACACAACATTGTTTAACCGTTTTAGTATTCTAAGCTATGCATATATGTTAATTAATAAATACAGATTTGCACCCCGATGTACGTTGATTCAATTGCAACTGCAGTCATTACTGGTTACGACTGACTGAAAAGCCAAATATGTTTAAAGACTTTTAATTATTTTAAATTAATTTAAATAATTTTACAGAAAAGTCCGATCCGCTTGTAATTACTGAAACCCTTTTAATAAATTATTGCACCGCATCATATTGACCATATGAAAGGTATGCTCATACATATAAATTATCATATAAGCATTTGCATCTAAAATTGATTTTATGCTTCATGCATTTTACTTTACTTTAGACCAAAATAAGAAAGGGATTACTGCATACTAAAACAAGGAAGAGAACAAACGTATTCATGATCGTTATTACCGAACTCCCTTTATATGATAAATATTACCGTTAAACAAATACAAGACATGCATAGTGTTCACTTTTAAGTGTGACTTTTATCGCTTTAAAAATACATTCAATCGTTAATATTACTTATTTAACAAAAATAAAAAACGATTTTGGTTATTACGGCGATTTCGGTTATTCTACATACCAATTTAGTAAATTTCCGTTGCGAAGATGGCCGAGTATTACGGAAATCGCGCCATCTATGGACGGTCCTTCATATAATTTTACAATTGACATTTTAAATTCTATCTAGTTTTGCCGTATTAATTCATAAATGAATTGCATAAATTCATCAAATATACATACTTTGCTTCTTATTTCATTATGTATTGATGACATATACTCAATATTTAATAAAATGTCAGGTATTTTAAAGAAAGATTCGAAACATTATTTAAATGATAAGATCAGAAAGGCAAGTTACATGGAAGATACAATTTTGATTTAATATTGTAGGTATTGCGCTGTCTGACAATGGAATTTGGGAAACCAAAATCTGACAGTTCCAGGCTAAAGGGAAGAATCGAATCTACGACATGGAAGTAAGTTATTTCTACCATGTAGAGAGTTGAAACCACAAAGGAAGTTGCAATGTGCAATTTGGAAGTTGGGATGTCATCAGGATATGTCCTCCATACACCTGAAGCAGGAAAAGCAAAGTTTATTTGTATAACATTTAAAATATCATTTGGTTTCAACAACATAGTTTCTTTATTCAAACTTCTGACAATAGCAACTCTGGCTTTATTTCGTTTGAAAGACTTTTCTCTTAATGAAATAGTTCTAAAGCTCAAGTACCACGGTGTATGTGGGTTTGCTTTCTGTAAAATGTGTTCACCAAATTTATCACGACATTATTCCAGCAATCTGTTTAAACTATTTGTTCCCTGAATAAATGGTACTTCTGTAGAATAGTTGGTGTCGGCTGACACTAAAACCACACAATGGCTTGGTTTCGAACTAATCTTCACCTCGAGTTCAATAAAACCGAGGTATGGTAATTGCTTACCATCTGCACATGCAATGTTTAATAAATCAGTTAATGGTGTCAAGTCGATGTCTTTAAACTATTATTGTAAAAACTTCATGCAAGATCCGGTGTCTAACAATGCTTTGGTATTGATGTTATTTAATTGTATACTTACCTCACTGACATCTCCCGCTAAATTGGTATATTTAACATATTTCGTGCTCCGGTTCGATCCCCTAACTGGAAGCAATTTAAGCAATTAGCCTGAACATGGCCTGTCTGTCCACACTTGTGACAGGTTCCTGCAAAGGTAAAATTTGCCGCTGGCCTAGAGGGTCTATAACTTCTACTTACCTGTCCTCGAAACCCAGACCTTTGTCCAATATTTGGAGCAAAATGCCCTCGTCTGTCACTTCAACTAGTGTACGGCTGATACTCAAATGTATTATACTTACCTGTTTGTTCCTTTTGTTCTAATTTATAATTTATTTATCCTTTCATTCAATTTCAGCAAAACATCTTTTATTTCACTAAATTCAGATGTTTCAGAAGAACTGAAAACAAAAGGTTTACATGGTTTTGATTCTAAATGCTTTCCATCATTCAAATCTAATTTAATATTTCGCAATTCAATTTTAAAAGTATCATAAATAGTTTTAGTTTCATGCTAATAAGCAGTCAAATATTTCAAATCTTTTCTTAAACCCCGGTATAAAATACTTTTCAAAATATCACTAACATTTTTCTGGACACTTCCTACAGTAACCCATTGTCAAACAGATCTTCAATTCGCGATGCAAAATTTGACACTGATTCACTTTCTTCCTGAGTGCAATTATACAGATTCCTCATAATTGTTTCTTTGGATTATATGTTGCCATAACTACATTCTAATTTTGTCATTACTTGTTTAAAATTGACACCAACACCAAAGTGACGGATGCACTGCATTTTCTTTGGCAGCTTTTCTTAAACCAAATAAGACTTGTTCTGGACTGAACAAGCCACCAGCCAGCAATGACTCCACCTTAAATTTAAAATATGAGCAAGATATTTCGCCTTTTATTTGATTACCACTAAAATTCTGTATTTTAGGGTAATGAAACGATGACAAAGGTGAAACATATACATTACTTTAGTATGATAATTCACTTTCATTTTGTACATGTTCATGTTTTATTTCCATGTTAACATTTGTTTTTGTTTTAAAAGCAATACAATTGTGCATAAATTGCACTAGGTCCGGTTGCCGACTGAATATCTGCTTCATAATTAAGTTCTTCAAAAGCAGAGAAACATTTCAATTTGGCTTTAATTTGGCTTCAGTCACTGCAGCATCACCCGTTACTTCGTTCAACTAAAATTCATCCATGTTGATACATATCAACTGCACTTGCAAATACAATATCACAAAGAAATGTTTCATTTACTTTTAACTTGAAGGAGAACAAGGCACCAAAATATTAATTCACAGACACAATGATACAATTCCAATAAATATACACATCTTTAACTCAAGCCAATTAAAAAAAATACATTGCTAATACGTATGTGCCACTTTCTCTTTCGTCAATGTCACAATGATCACTATTTACTATTGTAACTTGAATGTTCAAATTCAACACTATTTAACTGTCACTTTAAATGAAAGTCAACACTATGCCAATGTCATTTTAAAACACAACACTATAATCCAATGTCACTTTAATTATAATAGTCACAATATAAACACTGAAATTAAATATTCACTTTCACTGTTTAATGTTCAGTTCAAATTGTTAAAACACAAATGTCAGGTATTGTCAATTAAACACTTTTAATTGTTCATACAGGAATGACACACATTGTCTGCATAACACGTTAAATATCCGCACAATCCACAAATGTGTTAACATATATTAGATGGCACATAAGCACATCGCTTGTTTGCACGCTTGGCGTCGAAGATCATTTAAATTGAGAATGTGTAATATAAATAACACACACATAAATACATAGAAGTCACTCAAACGATCAAACAACTCAACTCGATCTAATTCCGTTTACACAAGTCCCAATTTACTAAACAGCTTCAGATACAAGCGTACAAGTTCAACTCAAATACAAAATATATATGTCCTTTCAGCATGCAATTTAAACTCCAACATAAATAAACACATCACTTCTAAATGTTTAATTACAAATTATTTAACTAACTACCAATGTAAATTGCAATTATTTAAAATCAAATTCAAATCACTTTAGATTAGAATCAACTTCACTAAATAAAACTATTTCCTTCAATTAGTGTGTTAAAACATTGTACTGTTGTTGATTTTTGTTGTTGATGACTGTTGTTGTATGTGATTGACAGATGCTGTTACTGATGATGAAATACTGCTGTTGTTGTCACGCACTCGACAACACTGAAGATCAACACTTTCCATATCGATACACGTGTACAAGCAATTAATTCCACAATTTTCTACAAATGCATTTCTTGCAAGAAATACTACGACAATAAATAAAATATTGTTCAGCAAATATTTAAATATTATTGCCAACTTCACTTACCTTATTCATCCACACAGGAATTCTTAAAATAACTATGCATCACTTCTACTGTACACAATAACACTATCATTCATGTACACAGCTAAAGAATGTATTCAACTTACTACTTGTTTACTACTCCATAAAAGGAAGTGATTCTTCAAGTTCAAAGGTCATTAAATGTCATTCATAAGGTCACCCAATAAAATATGGGGAACCACTGTGATGTCACTGGGCACTAAAAGAATCAATCAATGCAAAATCTTGGGAAAGGTCAACATGGGGTCAGACACAATGCTGAACAGGAATAAACCAGTTTTCTGCAGACATTTTACCAATTTCATGGAAAACAAACAGAAATGACCACCTTAAAGGGACAACATAATTGCCAACAGTCCTAAATAAATTTTGCTATACATTGTGCATTGATTAAAATAATACAATATAAAAATTAGCAGCTTTTCTACAAAATCAAGGCAAATGCAAAGTTAGTAATTTAAACTTTTTTATATTAATTTGAGAATCCGTCACCAATTATTCATTTATCATGCAAGTGAATCTCTCATACAGAAATAGTACACACGCTCAGTTGAACTGGATACTGTACAAGCATTTTTTACTGGCCACTAAATACACAAAATGTTCACAGTTCACATGTATTGAAAATTTAATTAAAACAGTCCTAGTCTTCTGTGATGATCTAATGAGCAGGTTGAGGTCTAGAAGATAGTAGTGTGATGTGGGCAGTGTACCCACGAAATGAAGATGATAGCAGCTCTGAATTGGAGATAAAAATGAACCAAGCGACTCAACGATGGTCGTGTGGCCACACCTGAAGTTGGAACGACCTGCTGAAACATCTGCCGCTCCTCCCGCAGCAGATGCCTTCGTCGATAACATGTTGAATGATATGTCGACACAGTTGTCAATACAAAGTATGCACTGATAGCACAATATGTTGCACTTAAAATGTCTTAAAATTAAAATTTAGTTAACAACTCCAAACACGTTGGGCGCCATTTTGTAACACTGTGGGTTCTAAATATATATATGTACAATTAAATGTTCTACAAGTGCTGTGTGTTTTTCTTTAAGTACAGGAATTTAAACAAATGTAAGCTATATGACATGTAATACGTTTTATTGAGTGCTATAATCACATGTTCAATGTTACTAAGGGCAATACTCCTATCGAGCAACCTAAAATTAACAACGAAAATGATTTCATACAATGAACATACAATTCAATAAATAATAATAAACATAAAATATATAAATAAAGTAATAGGTACATATAAATCCTATTTATATCATTATATTAATATTATTAAAAAGCATATGTCGATCATCTAGTGGCTTTAACATAGGTAAAGTAGTGAAAACAATATAAATGATCACTGTATAAAACATATATGATTCCACAAAAAAAGATATATCATTTTATTCATTTTATCTTACCGTTTATGGAATGGTCGCCGTTAACTCACTCGTACAGCCCACTTTCTCCGTTAATAACCGCTGCAAGTTAACTGTATGTAATATAATAAAATATAGAAATAGTTACTTGAAGATAGAAGAGTAATTCTGAGAAGTGCTGCCATTTTACTAACTCGCGGAATCATATTACAAATTAACATAAATGCACCATTACTCAATAAATACCAAAATAAAAGTAAACCAACTAGTGACACTTATTATAGAGACGACTGCAACCAATAGACCAATAATATGAATATAGGTGCTACCTAGTTAACGGCAAAAGCATATTTATTTAACAGTATAAACACAATATTTACTGTAGTGTCAATTTTATTGAGCTTCTTCTTATGTGGGCAGTATAAACGTAATTAGAACGCTGTAATGGGAAATGTTCCAAACCTAATTATAAATATTATTTCCATTGTCTGTATTACATCACTGATTTAATTACACATTTTGAGGGTGAATTTCCATGCAAAAATACTTTTTTGAAAATGTTCATTGCAATCCCCAGTTTGCAATTTTCATCAATATTAATTTACCCTTAACGATGAAAAAAATCTAAATTCAATTTTAGCGTCTACATACACACTTTTTGTGTTTTTAATAAGTAATGATATAATATTATAAAATAAGACAATTTAAGGTGTTAACAAGGTGTAATTAGTAATATCATTTAATTTTCTATGGTAGCTCAGTATATACTTGAAGCTGACAGAACAGAGAAAATATGTTGTCTTAAGAACTTGGATTTTCTGGACTTATATGGGGTTCTTTCATTTAAATCTGTTTCTATGTTCTTCATTTATAACATATATTTGACAGAAATAAAAAGAACGAAACACATTGACTGTGTCCTTTTTTTGAAAACAACAACTGAGGAATAATTAACATACACGTTCAAAATAAGACAGCTTTATTTAGGCAATTCCTCAACAATAATTATCAAATGTGGCAAAAGTTATACAATTGAAGTTAAATACACCATTAAAACCAGTTCAACAAAATATTTAATTATAAAAAGCAATTATCTGAGTGAATAAAATATTTTGTTTTCAAAATTAGGTTCCCTGTGGGCACACAAAATGCCGTCCACACACTTCACTGTTTTCAACTCTGAGACAACACGCTTTGCATGAACAATAAGGTGTCTTGTTTACTTCTTTTCCATTTATCTTCATGTCAATAGTTTATATACTGCATCTTCACCAACTGGCACAGTCAGAGAATCATGTGTATTGTGCTTATCACCAGGCTATACCTCGTGGGAAGCATTCGGGTTGATTTGTGACCAATTCTCTTCTTTCAGCTGAACATACATAACAGTCCAAAATATGGTCAACCCAACCTAAGCCATATTTTCAGTGTTTGGTGAATACATGTCAAAAGTGATTAATTACTTTTAACTATTTTAATACAAATCCTGTAGAAACGTATGCGCACACGTTCATTAGCAAAGTGGCACACATATTAAGTATAAGGATTCAACTTCTCTTATGTAGTAGGAAAAGCTGTCAGACCTTGTGTGTATTAAGGCCTCACATCTAATGACTTACAGATCACCATACTTTATAACTTGTATACATGTTTATTTGCAAGTTTACATGTATAGAAACACAGTCAAATACAATTAAAACCAATTACTAATAATACTATATAAAATTAAGCAATACATTTTCGTTATTTAATCATTTAAATAAAAGCATCACATTATCTTGAACTTCTTATACTGTGTTACATTTCGAATGTATGGACTATGGGTCGGTTGAGCCAATGTGCATGTACCAAATTTTGTTATTTTCTGGTCTTACAAGTGTTTCATTTCCCTATCAGAATTTAAACTGGTTCATCATAGGTACGATCTGGTATAGTTATTTATGTTATTTATGTTAATTTCTTTTAGTAAGCCATCTCTTTTTGCTTCTTATTTTTCCTTTGACAGTTGTTTTGTTTATACGAAAATAGGTGACTTCCGGTTACTTTCGGTTTTGATTTCGAATATGTCGGAGATCTATTAACATATTGATAGATCTTTGCATATGTTTGCATTTCGCAATTAGTATAAACATCATATGAACACGTATAAAAATGTTATTAAAAAAAGAATGTATTAAAAAGTACACGTGTTAGACAATAATAAGACTAAAACAGGCATCGTATGAACTGGGTAACGAAATTTACCGCCATTTGCCGACATCGGTCTATCTTAAAAACAAACTTCGGGAAATGATAACAGTTGTAATACCTTGATGATGTCACAGTTATAACAAACAATTGTTTCCCGCCCCGACCTTTCCGTGTTATGTTTAGGCCGGGTGACAGATAAAAGGAAAAAGCGCGAAAAAAAATAATTGTGAAAATATTGAGGAAAGTTCGCAACATATCAAGTCAAAATATGTAATATTTTTTACTTAAGTAGGTATACACACATATGCAAGTATCTTTCGGATTATTATTTTACAGTAAATCACGGTCACCCATTATGCTCTCCCCGTTTTAGAGGATTAAATAGTCATTTTGTCAGGCATTTTTATGTTTACCAGAAATACTGACCATAAATCAAAGCAGGTAAAAATATGTAAATTGTCTACGTACGTATGTTAACACATACACATTTGTAGGCGTCGTTCCCTTCTTAACTGCAATTCCAAAAAGAAAACTTTTTGGTCGAGATTTCCGATGATTTGTGGCGATAAAAAATGGGATTGCATACGTATATAAAAAAACGAAACGTATAAGCGATCAAAGAGCTTTTGCTCTTACTGACCTCATAAAGAACCCTTCAACATTGACTTTGATAACAAAAACATGTCCGCTCATTGCAGATCCATTAAAAATCCCAGTGCATAGTCGGGAAGGACTTAACCGAAAGAGACACATATTAAAGAAAAGAGAAATGTTCTGTTACAATCAATAATTGGATGAATAAAAATAAGTTAAAAATGGACGCCTCAAAAACTGAATTTATTACGTTTGGTAGCCGTCAACAACTTCAAAAAATAACAACAACAGAAATCAACATTGCAGGAGACAAAATTCATCGCGATACTACAATTCGTTATCTTGGAGCGTTCTTAGTTGAGACTCTCAGCTTCAGAAAGCACGTTGCAATGAAATGTCGCTCGGCTATGCTGAATTACTTTAGAATCAAAAGTATCCGCAAATACCTAACCAGACCGGCAACCGAAATCCTAGTTGTGTCTCTAGTTTTATCCCACCTTGACTACTATAATGTAATTTTATACGGTGTTGCTGAGACTGAGATTCAGAAGATGCAGCGAATACAAAATATGTGCGCTAAACTTGTTTTAGAACGTGGAAAACATTAAAGCTCAAAACAGGCTCTATACGATTTACACTGGTTGCCGATAAAAGCTAGAATATCATTCAAATTACTTACATTCATGTACAAGTGCTCTGCAAATGAGGCTCCCGACTACCTGTTGGAACTGCTTACCAAACAAACTCCTTGCAGGCGTGGTCTTCGATCGTCGAATACTGCAGAGAACTCTTACGTTGTGCCATTCAATAAGAGGAGAATATTTAGTGATAGAAGTTTTAGCACCGCTGGTCCAAGACTATGGAACGATTTGCCGCCAGAACTACGACAGTCAAATTCCTTAGATAAGTTTAAAAAAAGATTTGAAAACATACTTTTTCCGCAATTTTTATTCACTATTTGCGTAACTGAAACATACTCTTAAAGGCAAAGGTGTTTTATGTTTTATGTGTGTTTTATGTTTTATGTCTTCAAAATCTTAAGTGTTTACTTGCGTTGAATGTTTTATATTGTTTTCTGCAGCTAATGCTTTTCTTTTATAATAATTACGAACTATTATGATATATTTTATTTACTTATAGCTTTGTTTTTGTAAAACGCCATTGAATATGTTTATTTCATAGTAACAGGCGTGTAATCAAATAAACCAGTTTCAGTTTCAGTTTAAATAAAAGACAATTTACCAACATAGGTTAAAAATAATTATATGGAAAAAAGGGAGACAATTCAAAAACTTATAATTTGTGACCGGTAACACACTGACAATGTGTACAGTAACTGTTGTATAGTTGCAAATTAGTATAATTTGTAGCAACAGTGTGTAAAGATGCAAATAAGTACATTTTGCATCAGCAGTAAGACTGCTTAGTTTCATAACCTTTTTACTAGAAATGTTGAAGTACTTTGCATGATAATTGATTGATTGATCATTGGCTTACAGGTATTGTTATAATTAATAATCACTTTTATTGGGATTTATTCAACATTGCGAATGACATTATGTCAAAAGTATGTTCTGGCAAACTTGGAAATGTCTAAATAACTAAAAATGCCAGTGCTATAGAGACAACAAAGTTTTGCTGCATCAATACATGTACCAATGCAAAGGGAAAAACACGCACAAATAAGTTCAATAGGTACACGAAATAGATATCAAAATCCACTGTAAGTCATTTTATAGAAACGTGTATTAAGTTTTCCTCTTTCAAGAATCTGCCTAATGTTGATTTAATTCTGCAATGAATCGTATGTTTACTAATTAAACATTTCTTTTCCTATACAGATGCACAGAGATCACCATTTATGCCACCTGTACATAAAGTTCGGACGAAAACAAACAATTCTGTAATTCTAATGTACACCATTGTGTCATATCCGCCCCCAAGTTACACATCTGCGTATGTTTGGAGAAAGCAAGAAGCTGGTGAATGGGAAACTCTTTACAATACTAGCATACTTCATATTCACATTTCCGATGATAGACTACAGACAAACACGTCAATAGTGCATGTACAGGAAGGAGATTTTGGAAATTATACGGTCAGCTTTGAAAATCAAATAGGCTATACACAACGGACATTTGTAATTCAAGCAAATGGTATTATTTATAATATCTTTTTACTTCTCATTTTTATGAAAAGTTTTCGAAAGTTTATATTGATCTTGATAATAACTCAAAACCATATTTGTTTTTAAGCCTTAGGAAACACATATTTTGAAATAAATTCGAGAAGTTGACAACTTATTACCTAGATCTACGGTTTACATGTAATAGAAAAGATGATTTCCTCAAATACGGATATGGTATTATTTCAACAAATTTATTTCGCAGAAAGGCCAGCCATGCCACAAGAATTCCGTGTCCTGGAAGATTTGGTAACTGACATTTCTGTAACAATTGAATGGTAACCGGGATTTAATGTAGTGGATGATCAATGGTTCGTTATTGGATACAAGAAAGATACAGATCAAATTGGACGTTTAACACCGTGTCTGAAGAAGTGAAACAAATGCCTTTTGATGGACTTGTTGCTGGAACTAGTTACGAGGTCGAAATGTATGCAGAAAATTCAATTGGAAAATCAAAAGAAACGACTCCGATTAGTGCGATAACAAAGCCAAATCAGGTATGCAACATTATATTTTTTGTTGTTATTCGTGAATTTAGTTTTAGACAAACGGATAAACACAATTCGGCGTGTATTACATATTTAATAATGTTGAAATATGTTACATATTTGTGTGATGTTCACGACGGATACTGATATTTGATATGTTATAATTTATTTCTGGCGTATTAAAAAAAAAAAATATTTTGAATTTAAATAAAAAATTCAACAATTTTATTCGTTTATATGTACCTTCCAAATAGTATTTACCATCTTATGAAATGTATTTCGTTTCTTTTTGACCTGACAATGCGATAAAATTTAATATCAATGCAAAAATAAGAAAGAATACCCATTTAATCTGCATAAACATACAGATGGTATTATTAGAAACATTCACTAAAAACCATTAAAATCCAAAACAAAAAAGTATAAGTATGAATACTTTTGTCTGATGGTTTAATTTAAAGTCCGATTAATAACAGTCAATATGGTTATATTATTGGTTGTGATATTTTTGGCCTGCACTTTTAACTCTTGCCTTTCACAACTGTTTGTGTTTTGAAAACTGTTGAACGGTGTTAATAGAAACTTGGTTGATATCTACCATTCATAAGTTCGCCTGCAAAAAAAAACAAGCAAAAGCCTTTGAAAAAAAATCTTTATTGATGGTACTTGTAGCAAGAAACACATACATTAAATGTTCTATATACATATTTCAATCAACAATTTGAAAATTCAATTTGTAAATTAACAGTTGTATCGTCTATTTATGCTCATCCACAGTACATCTATATAGTATTTTTACAGGCGTTTTGAAAACAGTTAAAACTGTTGTCGCGAGGTGTCAGGGATGAATTTGGAACTGTTTCACGAGCCCGATAGTACATCTATTAGAGAAATAGTGTCATGTCAAAGTTGTATTGCATATTCCAACAATACATAGCCAATACTTAAACTATTTAAATACCACACAGTTATAGAGGGTGAAACAATGCATTGTCGACCCGAGGATGTTGATGTCAAGGGAGGCGTAAAAAAAAGTTCGCTTCCACAATTGACAACAAGTACAGTGTACATGACAATACAATAATTAATGTTTATATGACATAATTAATTAAATATTTCATGGCATAATATACAAACACAAGACATACTCAAGAGAAAAGCTATATTGTTTTAATAGTGTATTGTTGTCAGAAGACATCAAGCTGTTGGATTTATTGATACTAGACCATTCAATACAGAATCTATTTAATACGTAATTCTCTCTTATAAGGATAAAACTAACAAATTATAGTGCCCCTTTTCTACAATATACTTAGTGTATTTAGTACAGTTTCTAGTTATATTATCTTCATTCTTTTTTATTAAGGATATGCGCTGAACATTTCAATAGTTTAAATAATGCTCAGACTTTCTGACATATGAATACCGTTTTGCGAAAAAACATCATATACTCTGTTGTTTTATATGTTAGAAACTATTATCCAATGGAAAAAAAAGACACGATAAAAACATTTAATATAACATGTGTAGTCCATGAATTCATGCGATAACCTGCGGTAGTTTTCATTTTGACAGACTGAAACTAAAAGTGTTTCAAGGAATTTGTTTATTTTGTACCAATATTTAATATAACCAATTTTCATAAACAAACTTAGAAGAAATATATATAATTCCCCTGTATACAGCAGCAGTTCATGTTTGCTGACACATTAATAAAAGTTGATTAAAATATTAAAGCCTAACTCTTTCATTATCCTGAGCTATACGAAAACCCCACACTTGAGTATCGTAAATGAGTAATAAAACATAGCTAACTTTAGCTTATCACTTACGTCGAAAACCATGATATCAACTAGTGTGTTTAATGAGAAAAACATAACGCAGTATCTGCTCTGGTAAGTGTATTTGTGCTTGCAAAAATGTTTCGTTTTGTGATAAAGTGACAGCAAGATGTGTAAATGTACACAAATGTATGAACGACATTGAGTTTAATGCCATCAAAACGTATATAGACATTCTCTGTTATATTGCCTTTCCTACAAACCATCACAAAGCGTTTTGACATACTTACTGTAATACTTCAGATATTGCAATAACTGAGAAGCTTATTTAGAAGATTTTGGAGTCCATATTTAGTGTGAGTACAGTATCATTCATCGGCAAATAGCAACATAAGTAACTGAATTTCGTCAATAGTTATTGCACCAACATTATCTTGCTTCATATACTCGTCCAAAACCTCTATACCAAATGACGATGGCTAAAGCGGTTCGCACTGCTTTATACCCCAGTTACTGTCAAAATATGTACGGTACTGTGATTGTACATGTGTATTTCTATTTGTAATTTTACTTTACTTCTGATCCGACACATATACAAGATTAAACTTTCTCATATATTTGTTAGCATGACTGAACTAGTTTGAACCATATGCCATTTCTAAATACAATATAAAAAGCTTACATCACTACATACACATTTATTTACTTGGATTTATTTATTTACTTAGATGGAGGAAACCGTTCCCCGATAATAGCAATTGGAGGTGGTGTTTTTTTAGTAGTCGTCATATGAAAGCGTATACACAAAGGTTAGATTCTTAACATAACCTTGGTTTTTAAAATGTTACACTAACAACGTAGATCAGTTAATGGATATATGTAAACAGCGTGGTTATGAAGTAAGTATTAAAACCCTAAACTAAGCCCAATGTTGTTGTATGTGTAACTTAGATATTACTATTAACATAATCATTACTAGTATTAGTAGTAGTATTATTATTATAAAGTTGTATTATCTGTTTAAGTAGGCACATCGAAACGACATTCCCAACGGAAGTGAGTACTAATCACACACGCTATTTTATTTTATTCGTTGTAAGGAACCCATAGTTAGAATCCAGTTTTCGAAATGGGATTTTTTTGCATGTAGAGTTGCATGATATTAATTACTTTAAGGAATAGAAAGAATGCTGTTTTACAGAGACAGCATTGTTGGTGTTGTTTCAAATCTGCCTTAAACTAATGCATCTTTACATCTCCAAGTGTTGTGTTTAATTCTACATGGAAATTCTCATAGATACAATTTTTCTCTGAGAAAGATATAAAAGAATGTTACATTTTATTGGTTATGTTAGGTTCAAGTCAACGAAGAAGGGAGATACAGTTACACTCGTAAGTATATATATAAATACCCACATTATATATTCTGTTCTTGCTTGTCACGAGCTGGAATCGGTGGAGCTGTGAATTTTGAGTCTGAACAAACAAATTGTTATGCACTTAATATCCAAATTGTATTCATATATATTTGAATCCTACTTACGATAATTGTTTTTTTCGTACTAACGATAATTGTTAGCAAAGTAGTTTGGCCAGACAGTGTAGAGGACGTAACGTATTATTGATAACCCAACCTGCAAACAGAGCAAAGATACGTCTTCGCCTCGATTGGAAGAAGGACTACAGAGGACACCCTCGTTTGTCATTGTACATTGTACGGTAATGCCGGTGATTTTAAGTTAAAGCCACCTTCTATACCAATTCAAGAGCTGCGAAAATTTACTATACAGTGTTAACAAGACCCGACTGATATATTCGAGAACTTCTACGTAAGTGTAATTAACTTTATTGCATTATAACTTTTTGTATTTATACGAATAGGGTTTTATTCTAACTATCAGGATGGATACGACTTGCAACATAACGATGAAAATATATAGAACGTAACTTAAGTTTTTCAACTTGTTTATCTAAGAATTATGGTGTGCTTATTTGATTGATGGGCTACGTATTTATTGAACTATATTGTTTGACAAATTTACATATATTCTCATAACATATTAGCTTGTTAATAAATAGTGATTACAAATTGATCATTAATAACATTCGAAAGAAAATTTTTCTTTTCAAGCTGACCCAATCGTACCACGAACATTTTCCATATTTAAAATAATCGATATATGTTAACAGTGTATGTATTGAACCATACTATCTTCAATGCTTTTCAGTCACCGGACACAGGACTAAAATATGAAACATCCGTTTCACGTAGCATGGTCAATGTACCGAAGAACCGCTGCAGGAATATGTTTCCGTGTAAGTTTGTGTCATACTATTGATTAACGAACCCATTATGAAATTTAAAAAGATATGTTTGAAATGTTTCTGAAACTGCTTTTTGTACTATGTTAAAAATATGTGTATGCGACATCTGAAAAATATGAACAGTATTATTAATGTTTGTATTACGGTTTCATTTTGTTTCGTTTTACTACAGATGATAAAAATAGAGTTGTACTGCCTCGAATTGAAGGGGAAGAACACTCCGATTTTATCAACGCCAGTTTTATTGATGTAATGCCTTCATCTTATTCATGTACTTATATCTTATAGTCGTTCAAATAAATTGATATGTCATGCTAGTATTCTGTTTTCATGTCAGGGTTATGAAAACCGAAAGAAATCATCGCAGCGCAATGTGATACCTTTGTCATTTTTACATAATGCATTTGTGAAATTCTTCCAGTTATTAAGTAATACAATACACGACAAACAACCATACAAGCTACAATTATATACGTGTTTTTTATTATTCAGTGGTTCAAAACAATAACAATACTAGACCTGATATATGGCGAATGATTGTGGCAGAAAATATTCAATATGTGGCAATGGTGACAAATTCAGTCGAAGAGGAGAATGTATGTAATTGTACGGGGCTCTGTTTCACTTGTTCCTACAATGTAATGAAATATCGATATTTCTTTCTCATTTCCCACATTACATCTCAGTTTTCTTACCGGTTTCGTGAACATCAGACTTTTTTTTTTCAGACAAATGTTCTTAGATGCTTAAACTGTATACATGTATAACTTAATTTTGTGCAGATATTGTGTATAATGGAATGGATACAAACTCATTAAAAATAAGTTTTTCTTAAAAACGTGTTCATTCCTTCTGACTGGAAATATTGTATGCTTCTAAATGTCTACCTACAATAATATGAGTGGCTAGTGTTACAGAAATCATTATACCTTTGGTCAGTGAATTGATGTTATGTTCCAGAGAAAGTGCTTCCAATATTGGCCAGATGATACTCTCAACCCTTGCCAGTATGGAGATTCCAAGATTTCACTGATTCAACAAGAAGAGTATGCTGACTTCGAGATAAGGAAACTGCAATGCTCAAATGTTCTATGCATTACTGTAATACATTTTCATTTTGTATTATTTACACCTCCAATATGTTGTATAGCACCCGTTATTGTTTTATCGTCCTTTTTAATTGTGAATGTTTGCTTTCAATGACAACTATGTTTCATGTTACTATCAAGGCAAACTCCAAGAAAGTGCCCACAGTTTACCAATGTCACTTTACTGCATGGCCCGACAAAGATGTACCGGATACAGCGCTGTCCTTGGTACAGTTCTGGCGCAAAGTTCGCTCTCATGCCAACACTGGGTCCGGTCCATGGCTTGTGCATTGTGTATAATTCACGTTTCTGTCATATATGGGTAGGTATTTAGCATCATTTTGTGTGTAGTTTTGGTTTGTTTGTTTTTCATGTCTTTCGTACAGGGATGGACTAATGTTAACGCTTGCAATTGTACAGCGCTGGCGTTGGAAGGATTGGAACGTCTATTGCTGTGATTACCTGTTTGATCAAGGAAATGGTTTACAGGAAATTAACGTGCATGACGCCCTTAAAGCACAGAGGGAACAACGCATCAATATGGTACAGACAAAGGCAAGTGATTTTTCAAACATCTTAAGTTAATCCTTGTGTCTGGTGCCCATGCCCATCAGTATTATTGATGAATGGTATCATTCGTGTGAAGCATTTACTCAGACTATTATATTCACTGAGTTCTTCTTTGGAAACAGAACCAGTATCCGTGAGTTCTTCTTTGGAAACAGAACCGGTATCCGTACCTACATGAAGTCCTCGTGTGAAGCATTGGATTCAATAGTATTTGTTGCCCATAACAAAGAATATCTAGCGACATGTTCGTTGATACATAGTGGTATTGGCAGCGAATTCAAAGTAAGATTTCTTCCTGGCGAAACTGTTGAGATCAGGTAAATAATAGAATTACTTCTGAAGACTGAGAAATTAAGAATAGAGTTCAACGAATTTTTTATGAATTACAACAGCTTTATTTGTGTAGTTAAGGTGTTATTCGAACTGGTGTAAATGTGGACTAAAATCTGTTGTTTTTTTCATAATTCTAGCAACTGCGCGAGTCCGAATATTATAACGCGCAACAAGCGGTGGGTAATAACACTTGCCGTGGGTACGATTGTAAAATACAATTTTGCCATATGTTAATACTGGTTGTCCAAAAAATATAAGCAATTCTTTTACCAATTTATTAGCTATTCGTTTCACCTATAAGGAAGATAGATTACGACCAATGTTGCTTCATTTTGCATCAGGAGATAGCAACAACACCAACGCAGTCTACATCTCTGTAAGTTGGTCCAGTGGAACTTTCGATAAGTCCGAATTCAAAGTTGTTGCAATGCAATATATTTTGATATGCTTTTAAAGATTTTGCTTATTATGGTAAATAAAAAAATGACATTGAGTTGTTTTATTACAGACTTTCCAAGAACAAAATAAATCAACTTTAACTTCTTCAACCACCGCGGGCAGCGCAGATGTGGATATCCTATAGTTACTGCATGAATACAAACTGACAACAGTCGTGATCCAGAATGAACAGGTCAACTCGTTATTTTATTTTATTTTATACCAGGTGAACTTGTATAGAAGCATACACGTATCATAACACAAATAGGTGATTATACATATTAACCGCATTTTGTTAAATAAACTATTTAGATGGAACCGTACATTCCAAACAAGGCAAAAGCACTGTCGCTGGGCAATTCAGCGGGAAATTGATATCGAAAACCACTCAACGTCATTATACATAACTACTAGTGAGATACCAATATTACGCAGAGGTAAAGTATATTTATTTGAACATTCAAGTTTGACCACAACATTGACCACAATAATGTTTCAAAACATGGCTTATCAGTCGCTTTGTCAAACATTTATAATTATCAAAGCATATATTCCATAATGCAATACCAAATAACTAAGTAACAATGAAGTTGGGGCTATTTTATACTAATATTTTTGTATCTATGTTTAAATATTTGTTCTTGTTTTCAGCACGCTAGTTTTGACGTTCAATTGTTCCAATTCACGCTATGGCCAAAGAGGACCGAAGTGTGTCAGAAGTCCGACATACTGCGTCTGTTTATTGGCGCCCAAGACGCGATGACTGATGGACCAGTGGTTGTTCAGTGTCGGTGAGTTTGTTTTATGTATACATCTGAATTTACTGTGGTATAATAAGCTGTTTCAAGTTTATTGCCAATCCTAACATGCTGTCATGTATTTAATATCGTACGTATCGTACTGATTTTTCACCGTTTTAACAGTATTTCAGTCATATCACTGCGGTGAGTTAACGTACTCACACTTGTCCTGGGCAAGCTTGGCCAATCTAAGCGGTTTACCAGTACTAAGTGCACATACCTAGGCCAGTAACTGACAACTGCCCTACTTGAGTAAGTTATAGGGGGGAATGGCCGTATAAATAATGTCATCACCAATCCCCACACAAGTTATGTGGCCGAGCTTACCATGACTATTCTTTATGTCTACCTTCAGCTGCTTCAATTATCATCTGCTATTAAGTAATGAATGTTGTTTTTCAAGATTAAATTTTCATGCTATTTTAGTGATGGCTACACCCGCAGTGGTCTGTTCGCTATTTTGTGGTGCACTGTGGAGAGGATAAAACGGAACGTAGAAGTGGCTTTATCAGAAACAGTGAGGATGACCAAACGTCGATGCCAACGAATCATTCTCAATGAGGTACACACTTTTATGGATTGCGTTCTATAGTGTGCTACATTAAATTTACCAATAACTCTTAATCACGTTTTCTGATATGCATGCGCATATATAATGGTAGTATTTGTTCGGCATGCTTGGAACAGTTCAGAATATACATCACTATGGCATACTTATTTTTTAGAAGCAGTATCGTTTTTGTCACGAGGACTATGCGGAAGGATGCGTGACATACGAAAACACACAGAACGGAATTTGCGGATATTCAAATATCAAATAAAATTAACAATACAGCCATCTGCTTATTAGCCAAAGACAAATACTGCAGTTATAAGTGAATTGACACAGATCTTTAAAGCCACACAAACGGTGTAATTGGAAAAACTTGGAATGCACTATTTACACTTCCTGCAGCCTAGTATATGTACAGGTTAATGTGATATATAAGCTAAATAAAGGAAATATTCTGTTTGATAGATATTGTCTAATACCAAAACCTCGGCGTAATAATGTTAATAAACTGTTACAGAGGCTTTGTTTCAATAATGAGCAAAGTAAAGACACGGACTAAATCAGCAAGTCCATCGTCACAACTTGGCAAGCCTGCTATTAAACTTACATAAAACACAAAGAAAATTGTTTAGTTACGTCTGGTTGAAAATATAAACAGTATATAAAAATGAACTTCTAAAAATACCATCTATCTGATAAAAACTCCAGTTTGTGTTTCTTTATGTGTGTTTTCATTATTGCTACGGAGCTCTTCAGTATGTTGAGAAATTATTGTGGCCCGCAAAGTATATTCAATTCCTTTAAAGAGTACACACACAGTTCCTTTTTTATCGTAAATAGACTGTCTCTAATATTAGAACGTGTGTAATATACAGTTACAAAACGTTTTTCTTATTATATGTTTACATCAAATTATACTTATTTTTTTACAACGTACGTTACTATGTTTAATCAGAAAAGCAAGATGTCTGTATGGTGAAGGACTTGTAAAGTGCATTCTACCTTTAAGTTATCTGTATGGTGAAGGACTTGTCATGCGTGTATAGTGCATTCTACCTTTAAGTTATCTGTATGGTGAAGGGCTTGTCATGCGTGTACAGTGCACTATACCTTTAAGTTATCTGTATGGTGAAGTGCTTGTCATGCGCGTATAGTGCACTCTAACTTTAAGTTATCTGTATGGTGAAGGGTTGTCATGCGCGTATAGTGCACTCTACCTTTAAGTTATCTGTATGGTGAAGGGCTTGTCATGCGCGTATAGTGCACTCTACCTTTAAGTTATCTGTATGGTGAAGGACTTCTCATGCGCGTATAGTGCACTCTACCTTTAAGTTATCTGTATGGTGAAGGGCTTGTCATGCGCGTATAGTGCACTATACCTTTCAGTTATCTGTATGGTGAAGGACTTCTCATGCGCGTATAGTGCACTCTACCTTTAAGCTATCTGTATGGTGAAGGGCTTGTCATGCGTGTATAGTGCACTCTACCTTTAAGTTATCTGTATGGTGAAGGGCTTGTCATGCGCGTATAGTGCACTCTACCTTTAAGTTATCTGTATGCTGAAGGGTTGTCATGCGCGTATAGTGCACTCTACCTTTAAGTTATCTGTATGGTGAAGGGCTTGTCATGCGTGTACAGTGCACTCTACCTTTAAGTTATCTGTATGGTGAAGGACTTGTCATGCGCGTATAGTGCACTCTACCTTTAAGTTATCTGTATGTTGAAGGGCTTGTCATGCTGGTACAGTGCACTATACCTTTAAATTATCTGTATGGTGAAGGACTTGTCATGCGTGTATAGTGCACTCTACCTTTAAGTTATCTGTATGTTGAAGGGCTTGTCATGCGTGTATAGTGCACTCTACCTTTAAGTTATCTGTATGGTGAAGGACTTGTCATGCGCGTATAGTGCACTCTACGTTTAAGTTATCTGTATGGTGAAGGGCTTGTCATGTGTGTATCGTGCACTCTATCTTTAAGTTATCTGTATGGTGAAGGGCTTGTCATGCGCGTATAGTGCACTCTACCTTTAAGTTATCTGTATGTTGAAGGGCTTGTCATGCGTGAAAAGTGCACTATACCTTTAAGTTATCTGTATGGTGAAGGGCTTGTCATGCGTGTATAGTGCATTCTACCTTTAAGTTATCTGTATGGTGAAGGGTTGTCATGCGCGTATAGTGCACTCTACCTTTAAGTTATCTGTATGTTGAAGGGCTTGTCATGCGTGTATAGTGCACTCTACCTTTAAGTTATCTGTATGGTGAAGGGCTTGTCATGCGTGTATAGTGCACTCTACCTTTAAGTTATCTGCATGGTGAAGGACTTGTCATGCGTGTATTGTGCACTCTACCTTTAAGTTATCTGTATGGTGAAGGTCTTGTCATGCGTGTATAGTGCATTCTACCTTTAAGTTATCTGTATGGTGAAGGGCTTGTCATGCTCATATAGTGCATTCAAACTTTAAGTTATCTGTATGGTGAATGGCTTGCCATGCTCGTATAGTGCACTCTACCTTTAAGTTATCTGTATGGTGAAGGGTTGTCATGCGTGTATAGTGCACTCTACCTTTAAGTTATCTGTATGGTGAAGCGCTTGTCATGCGCGTATAGTGCACTCTACCTTTAAGTTATCTGTATGGTGAAGGACTTCTCATGCGCGTATAGTGCACTCTACCTTTAAGTTATCTGTATGGTGAAGGGCTTGTCATGCGCGTATAGTGCACTATACCTTTCAGTTATCTGTATGGTGAAGGACTTCTCATGCGCGTATGGTGCACTCTACCTTTAAGTTATCTGTATGGTGAAGGGCTTGTCATGCGTGTATAGTGCACTCTACCTTTAAGTTATCTGTATGGTGAAGGGCTTGTCATGCGCGTATAGTGCACTCTACCTTTAAGTTATCTGTATGGTGAAGGGTTGTCATGCGCGTATAGTGCACTCTACCTTTAAGTTATCTGTATGGTGAAGGGCTTGTCATGCGTGTATAGTGCACTCTACCTTTAAGTTATATGTATGGTGAAGGGTTGTCATGCGTGTATAGTGCACTCTGCCTTTAAGTTATCTGTATGTTGAAGGGCTTGTCATGCTGGTACAGTGTACTATACCTTTAAATTATCTGTATGGTGAAGGATTTGTCATGCGTGTATAGTGCACTCTACCTTTAAGTTATATGTATGTTGAAGGGCTTGTCATGCGCATATAGTGCACTCTACCTTTAATTTATCTGTATGGTGAAGGGCTTGTCATGCGTGTATAGTGCATTCTACCTTTAAGTTATATGTATGGTGAAGGGTTGTCATGCGCGTATAGTGCACTCTACCTTTAAGTTATCTGTATGGTGAAGGGCTTGTCATGCGCGTATAGTGCACTATACCTTTAAGTTATATGTATGGTGAAGGGCTTGTCATGCTCGTATAGTGCACTCTACATATAAGTTATCTGTATGTTGAAGGGCTTGACATGCTGGTACAGTGCACTATACCTTTAAGTTATCTGAATGGTGAAGGACTTGTCATGCGTGTATAGTGCACTATACCTTTAAGTTATCTGTATGTTGAAGGGCTTGTCATGCGTGTATAGTGCACTCTACCTCTAAGTTATCTGTATGGTGAAGGACTTGTCATGCGTGTACAGTGCACTATACCTTTAAGTTATCTGTATGGTGAAGGACTTGTCATGCGCGTATAGTGCACTCTACCTTTAAGTTATCTGAAGTTGAAGGGCTTGTCATGCTGGTACAGTGCACTATACTTTTAAGTTATCTGTATGGTGAAGGACTTGTCATGCGCGTATAGTGCACTCTACCTGTAAGTTATCTGTATGGTGAAGGACTTGTCATGCGCGTATAGTGCACTCTACCTTTAAGTTATCTGTATGGTGAAGGACTTGTCATGCTCGTATAGTGCACTCTACCTTTAAGTTATCTGTATGGTGAAGGGCTTGTCATGCGTGTATAGTGCACTCTACCTTTAAGTTATCTGTATGGTGAAGGGCTTGTCATGCGCGTATAGTGCACTCTACCTTTAAGTTATCTGTATGGTGAAGGGCTTGTCATGCGTGTATAGTGCACTCTACCTTTAAGTTATATGTATGGTGAAGGGTTGTCATGCGTGTATAGTGCACTCTGCCTTTAAGTTATCTGTATGTTGAAGGGCTTGTCATGCTGGTACAGTGTACTATACCTTTAAATTATCTGTATGGTGAAGGATTTGTCATGCGTGTATAGTGCACTCTACCTTTAAGTTATATGTATGTTGAAGGGCTTGTCATGCGCATATAGTGCACTCTACCTTTAAGTTATCTGCATGGTGAAGGACTTGTCATGCGTGTATAGTGCACTCTAGCTTTAAGTTATCTGTATGGTGAAGGGCTTGTCATGCGTGTATAGTGCATTCTACCTTTAAGTTATCTGTATGGTGAAGGGCTTGTCATGCTCATATAGTGCATTCCAACTTTAAGTTATCTGTATGGTGAATGGCTTGCCATGCTCGTATAGAGCACTCTACCTTTAAGTTATCTGTATGGTGAAGGGTTGTCATGCGTGTATAGTGCACTCTACCTTTAAGTTATCTGTATGGTGAAGGGCTTGTCATGCGCGTATAGTGCACTCTACCTTTAAGTTATCTGTATGGTGAAGGACTTCTCATGCGCGTATAGTGCACTCTACCTTTAAGTTATCTGTATGGTGAAGGGCTTGTCATGCGCGTATAGTGCACTATACCTTTCAGTTATCTGTATGGTGAAGGACTTCTCATGCGCGTATAGTGCACTCTACCTTTAAGCTATCTGTATGGTAAAGGGCTTGTCATGCGTGTATAGTGCACTCTACCATTAAGTTATCTGTATGGTGAAGGGCTTGTCATGCGCGTATAGTGCACTCTACCTTTAAGTTATCTGTATGCTGAAGGGTTGTCATGCGCGTATAGTGCACTCTACCTTTAAGTTATCTGTATGGTGAAGGGCTTGTCATGCGTGTACAGTGCACTCTACCTTTAAGTTATCTGTATGGTGAAGGACTTGTCATGCGCGTATAGTGCACTCTACCTTTAAGTTATCTGTATGTTGAAGGGCTTGTCATGCTGGTACAGTGCACTATACCTTTAAATTATCTGTATGGTGAAGGACTTGTCATGCGTGTATAGTGCACTCTACCTTTAAGTTATCTGTATGTTGAAGGGCTTGTCATGCGTGTATAGTGCACTCTACCTTTAAGTTATCTGTATGGTGAAGGACTTGTCATGCGCGTATAGTGCATTCTACGTTTAAGTTATCTGTATGGTGAAGGGCTTGTCATGTGTGTATCGTGCACTCTATCTTTAAATTATCTGTATGGTGAAGGGCTTGTCATGCGCGTATAGTGCACTCTACCTTTAAGTTATCTGTATGTTGAAGGGCTTGTCATGCGTGAACAGTGCACTATACCTTTAAGTTATCTGTATGGTGAAGGGCTTGTCATGCGTGTATAGTGCATTCTACCTTTAAGTTATCTGTATGGTGAAGGGTTGTCATGCGCGTACAGTGCACTCTACCTTTAAGTTATCTGTATGTTGAAGGGCTTGTCATGCGTGTATAGTGCTTTCTACCTTTAAGTTATCTGTATGGTGAAGGGCTTGTCATGCGTGTATAGTGCACTCTACCTTTAAGTTATCTGCATGGTGAAGGACTTGTCATGCGTGTATTGTGCACTCTACCTTTAAGTTATCTGTATGGTGAAGGTCTTGTCATGCGTGTATAGTGCATTCTACCTTTAAGTTATCTGTATGGTGAAGGGCTTGTCATGCTCATATAGTGCATTCAAACTTTAAGTTATCTGTATGGTGAATGGCTTGCCATGCTCGTATAGTGCACTCTACCTTTAAGTTATCTGTATGGTGAAGGGTTGTCATGCGCGTATAGTGCACTCTACCTTTAAGTTATCTGTATGCTGAAGGGCTTGTCATGCGCGTATAGTGCACTCTACCTTTAAGTTATCTGTATGGTGAAGGACTTCTCATGCGCGTATAGTGCACTCTACCTTTAAGTTATCTGTATGGTGAAGGGCTTGTCATGCGCGTATAGTGCACTATACCTTTCAGTTATCTGTATGGTGAAGGACTTCTCATGCGCGTATGGTGCACTCTACCTTTAAGTTATCTGTATGTTGAAGGGCTTGTCATGCGTGTATAGTGCACTCTACCTTTAAGTTATCTGTATGGTGAAGGGCTTGTCATGCGCGTATAGTGCACTCTACCTTTAAGTTATATGTATGGTGAAGGGTTGTCATGCGCGTATAGTGCACTCTACCTTTATGTTATCTGTATGGTGAAGGGCTTGTCATGCGTGTATAGTGCACTCTACCTTTAAGTTATATGTATGGTGAAGGGTTGTCATGCGTGTATAGTGCACTCTACCTTTAAGTTATCTGTATGTTGAAGGGCTTGTCATGCTGGTACAGTGCACTATACCTTTAAATTATCTGTATGGTGAAGGACTTGTCATGCGTGTATAGTGCACTCTACCTTTAAGTTATCTGTATGTTGAAGGGCTTGTCATGCGTGTATAGTGCACTCTACCTTTAAGTTATCTGTATGGTGAAGGACTTGTCATGCGCGTATAGTGCACTCTACCTTTAAGTTATCTGTATGTTGAAGGGCTTGTCATGCGTGTATAGTGCACTATATCTTTAAGTTATCTGTATGGTGAAGGGCTTGTCATGCGCGTATAGTGCACTCTACCTTTAAGTTATCTGTATGTTGAAGGGCTTGTCATGCGTGAACAGTGCACTATACCTTTAAGTTATCTGTATGGTGAAGGGCTTGTCATGCGTGTATAGTGCATTCTACCTTTAAGTTATCTGTATGGTGAAGGGTTGTCATGCGCGTATAGTGCACTCTACCTTTAAGTTATCTTTATGTTGAAGGGCTTGTCATGCGTGTATAGTGCACTCTACCTTTAAGTTATCTGTATGGTGAAGGGCTTGTCATGCGTGTATAGTGCACTCTACCTTTAAGTTATCTGCATGGTGAAGGACTTGTCATGCGTGTATTGTGCACTCTACCTTTAAGTTATCTGTATGGTGAAGGGCTTGTCATGCGTGTATAGTGCATTCTACCTTTAAGTTATCTGTATGGTGAAGGGCTTGTCATGCTCATATAGTGCATTCAAACTTAAGTTATCTGTATGGTGAATGGCTTGCCATGCTCGTATAGTGCACTCTACCTTTAAGTTATCTGTATGGTGAAGGGTTGTCATGCGTGTATAGTGCACTCTACCTTTAAGTTATCTGTATGGTGAAGGGCTTGTCATGCGCGTATAGTGCACTCTACCTTTAAGTTATCTGTATGGTGAAGGACTTCTCATGCGCGTATAGTGCACTCTACCTTTAAGTTATCTGTATGGTGAAGGGCTTGTCATGCGCGTATAGTGCACTATACCTTTCAGTTATCTGTATGGTGAAGGACTTCTCATGCGCGTATGGTGCACTCTACCTTTAAGTTATCTGTATGGTGAAGGGCTTGTCATGCGTGTATAGTGCACTCTACCTTTAAGTTATCTGTATGGTGAAGGGCTTGTCATGCGCGTATAGTGCACTCTACCTTTAAGTTATCTGTATGGTGAAGGGTTGTCATGCGCGTATAGTGCACTCTACCTTTAAGTTATCTGTATGGTGAAGGGCTTGTCATGCGTGTATAGTGCACTCTACCTTTAAGTTATATGTATGGTGAAGGGTTGTCATGCGTGTATAGTGCATTCTACCTTTAAGTTATCTGTATGGTGAAGGGCTTGTCATGCTCATATAGTGCATTCAAACTTTAAGTTATCTGTATGGTGAATGGCTTGCCATGCTCGTATAGTGCACTCTACCTTTAAGTTATCTGTATGGTGAAGGGCTTGTCATGCTTGTATAGTGCATTCTACCTTTAAGTTATCTGTATGGTGAAGGGCTTGTCATGCTCGTATAGTTCACTTTACCTTTAAGTTATCTGTATGGTGAAGGGCTTGTCATGCTCCTATAGTGCCCTCTACCTTTAAGTTATCTGTATGGTGAAGGACTTGTATAGTGCGTTGTACCTTAAAGTTATCTGTATGGTGAAGGGCTTGTCTTGCTTGTGCAAACAACCAGTTGTGCTTAATCTACTGGCAAACACATGCTATTAAATTCTTCCGCCTTAAAACTTAAATATGTTGAGGATTGAATAGTGTATTTATCGTAGCAGCAATAGGATCGACAAAATCAATATAGAAGTTGTGCATTGCCAGAATATATTACAAAATTGCTGCAATAAATACACGCTATTCGATATTCAAGACTGAATTCAAGAATAATTATTGTATTTATCAGTAATAAGTTTAGCACACATTGTAAAAAATGACGATTTTTTTCTTTATAAATTATTTATACATTGTTTGGCATTATATTCACAATGGCAAACTATTTGTTTTGTATTTTAAATGTAATATAGTCATTGGAAATATATATTTATATATTTAAACTACCTGAGTGAACATTGTTCTAGCCGTGTTCTTATAATGAAGGCATTATAACACATGTATAGCGTATTCTTATATAGTATCTGTATTTATTAGAACATGTCGTTTCTGACAAATTAAATTGAAACTGATATATTATGTGTTTAACATTCCTTGACTGCTATTGAGTTTACGTAGTATGTGCAAATATTGTGTTTAAAACATGCCTTTAGCATTCGTGTTCGTAATTTGTAATAATAAATCTAAACTTATATATTAATTGATTTTCGTTTGTGTCAATTTACTGAATGACAGTGTTTACTAAATTCTTAACTTTTCAAAACTGAAGGAATGAATGTTTACTTCACAACTCAAAAACAGGCATTCGATGATTAACTTCCTAAAACAAGTACTAAAATATCGACAAACTATTTGCGTTTTAGTTTTAACCCAGCGCCTATTACACCTGAATGCATATCGTGCAGATTGCGGAAGGAATATTCCAACTTTATTGCCTGGCTGTTGTGCTTTTAAAGAATTGAAAAGGTTTTCAAAGTTAGTAGCTGCCTTTCGAAATATTGTGTCCAAATTGTTGAATGCATTCATTCCGCCGGTTGCAAATGAATAGTATCGTCGACAGTGATCAAAGACTGTGCGAAATAGGCACACTTGAAACACTGCACGGTAAAGTGTTTATACGGACAGCTCAGTGTTTAGTGTGCTGTATTTAGCTAATATTTATTTAAAGATTGGCCTTGGCCTGCTGCAATTTAAAGTGCACCTGTTTATGGTTTTTAATTTATCAAAGTGCAGATAACTGTGTTAATATGTTTTTGAAAGCATTAAATATATTGGTGTATCCATTTATACACATATTCTGGTAAACTGACAAAACTATTAATATTTATAACTAAAATTGTACATATTTAGTTTATAAGTTTAGAATTTTAAAAACAAGAGTAGAGAACCATATTAGGTTGCATATAAAGGGAAATAACTCGATTCTGCGGTGTCAAATGATAGACTATATTTAACTGCTCTTGTTTAAAATAATAATTATTTATATTTTAACTGTGATTACTCTTTATTAATATCGCATTCTTTTCTCTAGTTGTTTCGAGTTAACGTTGATTACAAATACTATGTTTGATTTTACGTCGATCGAATCACATCAATTAATGTGTAAGCAAACTAGAATGAGACCCGCGCAAGTGCGGAATTGATTATAAATTGCTAGAGCAAGGGACTCTATTCCAAGAATATGCCTCTCTTTGCATCCTATAAAGTATGGAGATACATTTTCTGGCTAGAGCAAGGGACTATTTTCCAAGAATATGCCTCTGTTTGGATCCTATGATGTATGGAGATACATTTTCTGGCTAGAGCAAGGGACTCTTTTCCAAGAATAAGCATTTGTTTGGATCCTATAATGTATGGGGATACATTTTCTGGCTAGAGCAAGGGACTCTATTCCAAAACTATGCCTCTGTTAGGATCCTATAATGTAATGAGATACATTTTCTGGCTATAGCAAGGGACTCTTTTCCAAGAATATGCCTCTGTTTGAATCCTATAATGTATGGGAATACATTTTCTGGCTTGAGCAAGGGACTCTATTACAAGAATATGCCTCTGTTTGGATCCTATTATGTATGGGGATACATCTTCTGGCTAGAGCAAGGGACTCTTTTCCAAGAATATGCCCTTGTTTGGATCATATAATGTATGGAGATACATTTTCTGGCTAGAGCAAGGGACTCTTTCCCAAGAATATGCCTCTGTTTGGATCCTATTATGTATGGAGATACATTTTCTGGCTATAGCAAGGGACTCTATTGTAAGAATATGCCTCTGTTTTGATCCTATAATGAATGGAGATACATGTTCTGCCTATAGCAAGGGACTCTTTTCCAAGAATATGCCCCTGTTTGGATCCTATAATGCATGGAGATACATTTTCTGGCTAGAGCAAGAGACTCTATTCCAAGAATATGCCTCTGTTTGGATGCTATAATGTAAGGAGATACATTTTTTGGCTAGAGCAAGG
>CM051029.1:20680355-20750355 GCA_027627225.1 Congeria kusceri
TTGCCATAATTCGCTGTACAACTTTTACCTGACATTATGCTTAATGTGGTGCCTATGTACATTTCGAAGAGTCAAGTGGTAAAAGTTTGAATGCACGATCTTACAACAGATATAGTGGCATAAATACAATAAACAAAATAAAGTTACTAACAAATATATTTCTATTTAAAATGGAATACAAGTTAAGAACAAACATTGATTTTAAATGCACTATAAGCTAGTTTTTAATCACCAAGTAATGTTTGTCTGTACAAGCAGAAACTCAAATACATGTACATGCGTTGAAGTGATAGTTGGTTTAGGTTACGCAACACAAATATACTTATAAAAGTCGACACTATTATTTATTGGTTTCTTTCATATTGAAGAGCTTCCTTCGTCATTTTATGTTTTCCTGTTTAATTTCAGTTTTATTAATTGACTTTATAGTATTAAACAGAATCTGGTCAGTTTGTTCGCTTGATACAATGGACTCCTCGCCAATAAATTTCAAAACGCGGCCAATATGGACAGAAAATGCGGCCAATATGGACAGAAAACGCGGCCAATATGTAAAAACTCGGCCGATATGTAAAAATGGAGGCAAAGATGTAAAAATGCGGCCAATACGAGATTCAGCCAATCTGGATTCAGGACTAGCTCGGCCTTACACGAGGTGTCAAGATTTTGTGATGCTATTTAAAGAAAACGCGGCCAATATGTAAAGAAAACGCGGCCAAGATGGAAAGAACACGCGGCCAATACGAGATTCAGCCAATCTGGATTCAGGACTAGCGCGGCCTTATACGAGATGTCAAGTTTTTGTGACGCCATTTTGAAAACCCTTTGCATAATTAACTTTGCGCTTTGTATTTTTACTTACGTTTTCTAAATGTAGCATTCCCACAAAATAAAGTGAGCTTGGGCAACGTTCGTACATTTTAATATATTGGACCAAGTCTACCGAAATCCTGACGACGTTGACCATGAACACACAGAATTACATTCCTTGAAGTATTCTTCAATTCAGCGTCTGTTTATAATTATATAATGCAATTATTTATTAATAATTGTATTAAAATTGGATTGGCTGCACCTAAGAAGGCGAAGGGAATAGGCGAGTTAGCTGAGGGTTGGCTCTTTCAACTGGCCGACATCATCCTCACAATGTTAATACAGGATTCAGCTGAGACGAGCCTGGTGGAAGGCTACTGTCAGGAATTTTAAAATGTTCTTGGTATAGTAAATTATTCATTATATTTCACACCTTGTCGCAGTCGTCATCTTTTCATGATTGTATTAAGCATACGCTGGAGCACACTCAGACTTTTAAAGAATACTCTTAACCAGCGTCGTAGCCACACCGAGCCACGCCGAGGCAGCTGCCCGGGCTAAAATGTGCAGACCAAACAAAAACAATAACAGTAATATTAATGCATGGATAGAGCATTACGTTTGTTTAACCATGAAATGTTACGGAGGCATTGTCATGTTAGCGCAGAAATAAATGCATTTTGACCATTATAATCTGCTTTAGAATATCTGTACTAGGATGCAACTATTAATCTAAATACACCTGTAAGAACGAATGCAGCGTCAAAATGACATGGATAAGATGAACAATATATTGATATACGATAGTGTTGTCATTCGCTAAAAGAAATTGAGCATCATGTTAAGACTGTATTAAATACATGAGGCCACTCTTAAAGATAAGGTTGCATACCTGTATCGTCATGTTACCATGCACTAGTGTACTACCATAGGAATGAAAACAGTCAGCGTCATTCTATTGTAGGACAAAAGGCGTTTGGAAATTAAATGGTCTACAGTGTGTGTTTATGATATTTGAAAGGCCAATACAAAACGAGACCATATTTATGTTGTACTAACTCTAACAGCTTTTTAAAATGTTATCAAACTTTATATTGCAAACAAAACGTTTAATGTCAATATGCAGTAATAACCAAAAAAATAAAATAATAATTATAATAATAATCTAGTATTATTATTATTATTATTATTATTATTGTTGTTGTTGTTATTGTTGTTGTTGTTGTTGTTATTAATAATAATAATAATAATAATAATAACAATAATAATAATAATAATGATATTATTTTTATTATCATTATTATTATTATTATTATTATATAGACGTACAGTGGGGCGAAGATTGCTGTTTTAATTTTTGATCAACAAACTAAACAGGTGTTTTATTCACAACGAAACTACTAAACGTTACATTATGTTTAAAAAGATGGTTATAGAAACATGTTAGCCCTTAATTTATTATCCTGTTCAAAGAGTTCACATTGTAAAATATCTATGGACCAATTGTAGACAACTCGTTATTTTATAAACGAGTCATAAAATTGGAATTAAACTGTATATCATAATTATATTGCGATTTAAATTAAGTGCTTGACCCATTGTTAGATAATATCTACTATCTACATTTCAATAATACACATTAAATAGAAAGCAAGAGACTTATCTTTGGGGGACATACTTAAAACGAAACTGCATGTCCCTTTAGATATATTAATGGTGATGATGAAATACACTTGAAGACGAACTACCTTCTGCAACAGGGCCGTCTTAACCTATTTCTTGTTACAAATAATATGATTGAATATTGATTAAATGCGTAAATACAAACAAGCTACAGATCAGATCACTCTATTTTGAGCATGCTCATTAGTTTTGAGAAAAAAACAACAGGTATACGTTTATGTAAGTTGTCTGTAATAAACAAATTTTTACATGATGTTAGAATAAATATTGCATTCCTCTGTACAACATAGAAATGCTTTACTTTGTGATATTGATGTCATCCACATTCATTTTTTTTATTAATGATGAACTTCTATTTGAAATACTTTTAATGAAAATTAAAGACCACATCTTATACCAGTCACAAAGCAGATATAAAAAAAAATGTTTATCAATGTCAAAACTTCAATCATTGGAACATTCGTTGACAGAGCACACAATGGAACAAGTATTTGCTCTTAAAATAATTAATGAATGGATATAATAAACTATACTGAATGCAACAAATTTCTGGCCGGCTTATGCCAATTGATTTCGAAAAAAATTTGTTATATTCGATTGTTGAGTTTTATAAACAAGTGTTTTGTGAAACTGAATTTTGCGAAGAAAAATTCAGTTAGGCTTGACAAGAAATATCTTTAAAAAAAGATATCCGGCGTCTGTTCTTACTTTGCAAATAAGGAATGTAAATTAAACTTCCAGCTTACATATTCAAAACAGTGTAACTTGGACTAGATCCGAATGGCATGCAATACTCAAATACTAAATAATACTCCATGTAGTAGTTTACGCCTCCTAACATACCAGTATATATACATTATTATATACGTCACTTCTAAATATATATAAGCTTGTTTAAACATCACCATTTTATATATGATCTGCGGTCAATTATACGGATTATCTAATAAAATTAAAACAATATATTCAGCATTACAGAACAAGATGCATATACATCGACAAGACGGAACATACACGGCAAGAAACTGTATTAAATAGTACATTTCTGTTCGAAGTATGCACGCGCCTATATATGTTAACATATGTATGGCTAGATAAATCGCGTTTAGTTGTAAATAGTACATGTACGTCAACAATGATATGTTTCAAGTATCTCACTGACCTGCAGGCCAGCGAGTGTATGATTATTTCGCCCTCAATGTAGACTATCCCTCTGGTGGGAGACATGTCTAAGCTACAATTGATATTTATAGAATAGCCGTGTCTATTGTGTACAAATAAAAGAGAACACTCAAATGTAAAATGTGTTCATTTACATCGTTGCAAAATATCAAATTCATTGCTGTTTAACATGCCAAATGTCATGTCAAATCATTTCAATAGCGTTGCGCAAATACGAAAGTTCTCATTTTGTGCAATCTGCTATTCACTTATTGAATTTGCCATATATATTCCAAACCTGTTTCCAAATTCCTCTGCTATTTATGGTCTGGATGTTGCACCTGTTCATTTAATTATGACTAGTGTAGTGGTAATTTATTGTAAATTACCCGACGTAATGTTAGGATTTATTCCTTCGGGGAAATTTTTACAACATGTGATTGGATATACAGCAAGGTCTAAAGTTAGGATAAACAGCTACGCCGAAAAAGCTGTTTGATTCCGCTTACCCGACCCCCTATTTTCGTCTGCCGAACCTAAACGTTTTTTGCCTATCGATCATTAACATTTTCTGACTTTCGTTAAAAAGGGCAGTTTTCGCTGATATGCGGCTTTGCGGTAATTAGCAAAAATTTCGAATTATTATATGTGAGACAGGTGCTTACACTGTGTGGTGACTATGTCAGGAAGAGTGAGACAGGTGCTTACACTGTGTGGTGACTATGTCAGGAAGAAAACAAAGTTTTATTTTACAACGCCTTAGATCTTTTTACATATTACTGTTTGGCCTTATTCGATTGGGTGTGTCGTTGTGGCGGCGTCAACTTTTCGTTTCCGCTTTCTGACTCGAGAGCAGATTGAGCTATTGTAATGAAACTTTATCCCTTGATACTTAAAAGCTAGACCTCATCTGAGATTACATACGGGGTGAGTGGGGTCAAGGTCAAGGTCACCTTTACTAGAAATAGAAAAACAGTTTCCCCTAAATAACTCGAGAACACATTTTTAATGAAACTTAAAATATATATACCTTATATCAAGACATCGCTTGCGGTTGCATATGGGGTGGGTGGGGTCAACGTCAAAGTCATCGTTAATAAAATTAGAAAAAATGGTTTCCATTCAATGACTACCCAACGAATTGAGATTCTTTTATGAAACTTACTTAATAGATACCTTATACCGAGCCCTCACTTGGGATCACATATAAGAGGGGGGGTCGTGTTAAGATTACTGTTGACAACAATAGAAAAAACGGTTTCCACTCAATAAGTCGAGAATACAATAAGAAAGATATATTTTATATATAGATATCTTATATTGAGGCCTCGCTTAAATGTGCATATGGAAACGATGTTGCATATTGTTTAAGTTGGGTCAAGATCAAGAGACGCCGCTTGGTATTACTAAGGGGATTGATGGGTTCAATGCCACCATAAGAAAACGAGGTGGCATAGTGGATATGGTGTCCGACTAGTTATCATGAGGTCCCGGGTTCGATGGGTATTGGAACGTTTTCAAGATCTCCTCCAAAGACACTAAGTACTGGTTCTACCGAGGAAACGGACTCGAGAGTGTCTCAACTAAAATTAGGCTTTCGATGCAATCGAGCTTCAATTAATAGGTTAATACTTCATTTGATAATAACTTTTTCTTGATAAAATGCGTTCTACTCAATGACACAATAGTTGATTGAGTTACGGATATTCCGGTAAAACCGTTTACTTGTATAAACATAATAAAAAGCAATTAATTAACTTAAGTTGTACTTTAGTGCAATTCCAAGCCATGACCTACACCATTCGAAAAATTTAGTTTTTGTGGAATTTCCACATTTCTTGTTTGTTTCAGTTTTATGGGGCACTGTTATCATCATTGATTTGCTGCTGCTGTGTTTCATTTTGTTTGTCCCAAGCCTGTGTCAAAAGCTTACATTTAAATGTGTTGAGTCACAAAATTTCACCGTCAGACATTTGTATTTACTTCCGTATGCTTCAAATCACATTTTACATAAATGGATGCAGGGTTAGGCAGGTTTTGTCAAACAATGTAACACCGTTTTATATGGAATGTAGCAAAATGAATTGTTAATATTACATGTTTAAATCTCAATCGTGTGAAGTTTACCATTAGACTCAATATAACTGACCTGATTGGGTGTTTGTTATATCATTATCAAGGTAAAATAACGTCCCCTTTAATGGTGTTTGTTGAATCATTATCAAAGTAAAGCTAACTTCCCTGTATGTGCGTTTGTTAAGACATTGTCAAGGTAACGTTACAGTAAACATTCTATAAGATGGTAAACAATAAAATTTCGACTATTGCGGACAAGGGCAACCTAGGCCTGAAAGAGTGCAATCGAACGTATACTCAGAAGATAAAAATGGTATCAAAACCACAATTTTTAGAAACACATTGTCCATTTTTATGTTAAACCGAACCCGCTACAAGAAGGGCATAAGTACTGTCAACATGTTTACAACATTTGTGTTTCTCAATTGTTAACTACGTTACAGAAAAATAAGAAAAAATTGAAATGTTAAACTTATCAGTTAGATAACGAAACGATTCCTTCCTCTATTAACAACAAGGTTGATACACTGATTCAGGTTTGTTCTAAACTTTACAATGTGTCGAATATTCATGTCGTAATATTTATTTTTAGAGTAATTTATAGAGCTATCATAATTTAATTGTAATACATTTCTTGAAATACAAAGTAGTGTAGGTGTTTTGCTTGCGTTGTGCCCTTCTTCAGGCTGAACTGATTTTTAAGTTAAATTCTACATAATTGTGTAAATTTGGCAAAATACATGTATATAGCGTCAATAGTTGTCGTTCTTAACACGTCATTACTTATGTTCCAAATTTGTCAAAACAGAACGACATCCACGCGTTTCGCATATTAGATCTAATTGGTGCTGCAATACTTATAATTAAAATAATATATGTATGCGTTTTATTTAATCCACTAACCGAATTATAAAAGTATTAGAAAGCAAATCTAATCGCATATTTATGCAGCTAGCATACATATAACCGTGCATTTGTTGTTGTTTTTTTTTCAGGTAATTGTGAATGATGTTGAAAGTGTCAACTTGTATATTAAAAAACATGTTAACTTTGTTACGCAATCGTCGTGTGGATTTCATTTATTTGGCGCTCTGAAACGCAATGAATAATCAGATGAGTTGGAGTTGATGATACTTGTTGGAATCTCAAGCGGGATTTTGTTTTTCTGATTTTGTATATTTATGCTCGGGACAGAATTGCACAAAGCAAATAAGGTTGATGTTTAAACTCAGAGCGTACACAAATTATTTCTTCTATCGGAATTGAAAAATGTAATAATACAACGTAGTGTTCTATGTCACTGCTATCTTTAATATGCACGCGCAAGTACTTAACTATACAAAATTACATATAAACATATATATTTTATGTTAAAATAGTTCATTAATATGGATTTTTTCAATCGTTACTCATTGGTAAAGAATGAATATTATACCGAAAAACCACGTATACTATTTTCATATTTGACCATATGACTTTATAACCTATTTTTTCTGCCGTTAATAATTGTATTTTCATTTGGATTTTTCCGGTTTATTTGTTGTTCTGTGCCTTATTCACGATACAGGAAGAATCTTAGTTAAACAAATTACTTAGGTACTTAACAATCCTTAAATTAAATGTGTTTTCTTAATAGGCCTATCTAAGAACAACAAATATTTAAGAAAGTTTTATCTTAAGTTTATCCTTAATAACTTGGATTTACTCTTTAAGTGTTAAGGAAGAAATTGGCATTCCATAACCGAACAAGACACTATCGTAAGATCTTAAAATACACTCAGCGCCGTTTTTTGTTTACATTATATTTCACCCACTATCAGTCAGTAGCAGTCTCAACACGGTGAATTTGAAAGAGCCTTGTAATCATTCCGTTTTAGTGCATTCACGCCTAACTTATTTACATAAACCGGATACGGAAATTTTCATTTCAACGGTCCAATATTTGCTTACCTGCTATGTTGACTGTTTAATATGGACTTTTTTGTATAGCTTATTTATATAGACAAGTTATTTATTTTCTAATACACCAATGAGAATACAAGTATGCCTTTTGAACGAAACACACACAAGGCACCTCCATGTGTGATATAAAATTCGGATAAATCGGTATTCGGACATAAAATGTGTAACTAGTGTATCAGGAATATTAAAAAAGAAGTGGATTGCCGTCTTGTGTTTAACTTCGAACCAGCAAAAGTTAGTACATGTGTCTCGCATGTTTCCACAATAAATATTAACTTATTAAATGTTTTAAATTAAAATGTGTATTTTTTATTAACAAGTTTAATGTTGTCTTTGCACATATGTTAGCTTCATGGATGACTTAAAATATGCTTGATTAATATTGTTTAATAGTTGCATGCACGAATACGAAAGCCAACCAAGCGAAGAAATAGCCTGTCATCCATTTGTAACCTGCTATAAGCAATTCTGACAGGGAAAGTAGATTATCTCCCATTGACCAATTGTCTGATTTAAAAGCTTGTTTATTCAGGTGACAGTTCCCCACTCTTTTCAAATCATTCAGTCATTGGGAGCAGCGATTTTTGTCATGTAGCTGCATGTTTTTATTTCATCAGTTATTAATACTTGTACGGTTCATATTGCGTTTTATTTATGTATTGCAAGTGATTTACAACTGAGAAATGCTCTGTAAATATTTTTTATTGAACTTTGTGTTCACTGGAACCTGCAGTTGAAATGGCATTGTTCTTTTATCTTTGGTATAGAAAGTATATCGGGGACAGGAGCGCAACGAGCTAGTTTTACGTTTGACAAGTACAAAACATGGCTTGATATGCCATGGCCTAGCAAAGCAACCGCTACAAATAATACAACTTACGCCCGGAAATTGTCCTCTGGTGGCAAGGCTACACCGACCCATAAAGAATAAATAGTAGAATGGTGGCAAGAAACTGGTCCTTGATTAGCCAAATTCAACTGACATAATACTAACACACATTGGTGTTGTCTTATACTAGTTATGCTTATAACTTGCACCACCACGATATATACAAGCAAAACTATACGAATTCAGCAATCCAAAGGCATACATCTCATCACACACAAAAATACACATGACTGTACATAACACGCACGCAAGCACGTGCACACACACACACTCGCACACACGCACACACGCGCGCGCGCGCACACACACTTCCACACACACGCACACACACACACACGCACGCACGCACGCACGCACACACGCGCACACACACACACACACACACACACACACACACACACACACAATAAGTCTATCCATTCATAAAGAATAGCTAAACCTACAATTTTCGTTATAAACCTTAAAATGGTTGCTATTTATAATGTTATCAAAAGCAGGAATAGTTTGATAAATAAACGTCGCTTAACATTGCATATACACGTAAATACAGAAACAGTGTATTGATTTAATTCTTGCGGTATAGTTATACGTTGTTATTTTATTAACTTAAACAATTAAGATATTTTAATAAGCACAAATATATTAATATTATGACGACATAAAATGTAGAATATGGTATGTGTACATGTTTCTAATATTTCTATGACTTATGCACTATAAATAGCCTTTAAATATTTTTCAAAAAAGAGTTTACATGTATACGCCGGAACTGATTATTGATTTAATTCTGACTGCATTGTTATGCATTGTTACTTTATTAACCTAAACAATTTATTTATTTTGTCAACTTTAATTAGCAAAATATGTATAATTTTATGACGATATAAACTGAAAAGTATGGTAGGTTAGCACGTTTTTTATGTTCAACGTATTATGCACTTATAGATAGTCTGGAAATAATGTTTAAAAACAAACAAATAGTACAAGTTATTTTAACAAGTAAATGAGAAGTGTGTCTTTTTTGGTTGTTTATTTTTGTAATAGGGTATACCCGGGTTCGTTTATAATTTTAAATGTCAAAACTTCAACTTATATTTATCTGTATTTGTATACTACCAACTTACTTTAATAGTCTTTCCTTAGAGATTGGAAACTTAAGTTTAAATCATACTAATTTAATATCTTGATAGCACAATATATGCCAAGCATTCCAACACCTAAATTATTTCGCTGTTCGCACCCAGTTTAGGTGTTATTGTAGTGCTTCTTATCAAAACTTTTTCAAATAATGACCCCTCAAACACTTTCAATTCTTCCATACATTATTGTGTCTAAACTCTTGTAATATGTATATAAACATATTGAAGGTGTTTAATAGGGGAAAATATTAAAAAATCCACTTTATATTGTAACCTATAAAACTGTAGAACACATTATAACTGTCATGAGACCGAGAACTTGTTGTTCTGAATATTCTACTCAGTACAAATGTAAATATTTACTTACTTGTGTGTGTTTACTTTTGTATTCTTTTTGTTTTTTGATGCATATGATGGTAACTTATTCTAAGTATACTTTTTTACGTAGGTTTTGTCACTACTTCCACAAAACATTTGTTCTTGTGTGTAAGCCACTCAAAATATGTTCCACATACCTGTATATTAATTTATTTATTGGAGATTTATTCTGCTGTATTCTGTTGCTATATCTTGAAATTATATGAGCTCTGTAAAAATTGCCTCCCTGAACTGCCGCGGCCTTTATTGTCATAAGAAAAGAACTGATGTCCTACATTTTCTTAAAAATAAGGAATATCATATTTATTGTTTACAAGACACACACTGGCCCAAGCAATTAGAAAAAGAAATAAACTCTAGCTGGGATGGGCAATGCTTTTTTAGTCATGGAAAATCAAATGCCAGAGGTTGTGCAATCTTAATCAAAAAAAATATTGCTTTAAAAGTCCATAACATAAAACATGATGAAATTGGAAACTTATTAGGATTTGATATTTCTATTGGTGAAACAAAATTATCGTTAATTACCATTTATGGTCCAAATTTAGATAGTCAACACTTTTATGAAACTGTTTTTAACATTATTGATGAATTTGGAAATGAAGATTTTATTTTGTGTGGGGATTTTAACTTGGTACTAGATCAACAACTAGATTATAGTAACTATAAAAATTTAAATAATAACATAAACTCCAGGAACTTTATTTTAAAGGAAATTGCAACGAGAAATCTAAAAGATACCTTTAGGGAATTACATGAAAATTGTGTCCGCTTTACATGGCGACGTACTAACCCATTGCAACAAGCAAGATTGGATTTCTTTTAATTACTCCAAACATGCTCAACTTTTTAAAAACATCAAATATCAGAACAGATATTAAAACTGACCACTCTATTGTTGATATTTCATTGGATTTTCATCATATTGATCATGGTAAAGGTCTTTGGAAGTTTAATAACTCTCTGTTGCATGATATTGATTACTTAACCTGTATAAATAGTAAAATTGAAGAAATTAAAAAACAGTACTGTCTGCCAATATATAACGTAGAAAATATTCATACAATAAATAATAATGAATTATGTTTTACAATAAATGATCAGCTTTACTTGGAAACTTTATTAATGGAAATAAGGGGAAAAACTATTTCTTATTCGAGTTTTAAAAATAAACAAACAAAATCAAACGAACAACGATTGTTAAATAAAATTGAATTTCTAGAACAAAACCTTAATGAATCAAACAAAGAAACACTTGCACAACTAAATGCGGAATTAAACAGCATAAGAGATGCTAAACTTAAAGGGTATATTATCCGATTCAAAGGTCAGTGGATTGAAGAAGGCGAAAAAAATACAAAATATATTTGCTCACTTGAAAAGCAACATTACGTTAATAAGAACATACCTTTTATTCAAAAAGAAGACGGGGAGATAATATATCATCAATCTGACATTTTAAAGGAAACGTGTGATTTTTACAAAAAACTATATGAAAAAGTTGAGCCAAAAGAAAACTATATACTAAATGATTTACAAAATATTAATATAAATAAAGTAAGTTCAGCACAATCAATCGAAATTGAAGGTTTGTTAAAATATGAAGAGATAACAAATACTCTAAAATATATGAAGAATGATAAAAGCCCAGGATCGGACGGTTTTACAACAAATTTCTTTAAAGTCTTCTGGAATAGAATTGGTGTTTTTGTTATGAGAAATATTAATTTTGCATATGCAAATAATTCATTTTCAATAACTCAAAAACAGGGCATTATAACGTGTATACCAAATGATAACAAACCGAGACAGTTCTTAAAAAATTGGAGACCTATTACGCTTCTTAATACCGTCTATAAACTAGCTTCTGGATCAATTGCAAACAGACTGAAACCTCTTTTACAAAATCTTATATCGAGGGATCAAACTGGTTTTGTTGCAGGTAGATACATTGGAGAAAATACCCGCCTCATATACGACATAATGAATTATACTGAAAAAAATAAAATACCGGGCTTAATAATGATGATAGACTTTGAAAAGGCCTTCGATACCTTGTCATTCGATTGCATTGAAAAAGCGTTGGACTTTTTTAATTTTGGACCAAGCTTTAAGCGTTGGGTATCGATTTTTCTAAAGGATGCTCGGACATGTGTTCAGTTAAACGGATTTTTGTCCGATAGCTTCACAGTAGGCCGCGGCTGTAGACAGGGAGACCCGATTTAACCATATATTTTTATTCTATGTGCAGAGATTTTAGCAATCAAAATTAAGAATAATAATAATATAAAAGGAATATGTATTAACGGCATAGAATACAAAATTTCTCAGTTTGCAGACGATACTTCTTTATTGTTGGATGGTTCTGAAAATTCTTTAAATTCCGCTCTAGACACACTCCAAGATTTTGCATACTTTTCCGGATTAAATGTAAACTTCGATAAAACTAATGTAATTTGGATAGGATCTTTAAAGTACAGCACCCGAGCGATTAAAACAAAATACAAACTAACATGGGAAACAACAAGATTTAAATTGTTGGGAATCATTTTTGATGTCGATCTCAATCTGATTGTTGATTTAAACTTTTCCGACAAATTTATTAAAACTAGTAATATTATTAACCAATGGAAAAAGAGAAAACTAACACCTATTGGTAGAATTACCATTGTTAAATCCCTTATACTACCTCTTTGTACTCATTGTTTCTTTGCAATACCTACTCCAAAAAGAGATATTCTTGATAAATTGAATAAAATGTTATTCGACTTTGTGTGGGATGATGCGCCTTACAAAATTAAGAGTTCGACCCTTACACAAAGCTACGAAAATGGTGGATTACAAATGGTAGACATCTTTGCTTATTGTAAAAAAATTAAAGTGTCATGGATTAGAAAATTACATACATGTTCAGAAAGCAAATGTGTTATTCTTATGAGGTCTATTATTGATATATGTAAACTCTTCAACACTGGAAAACAATATATTGCTATAATTAAGAGCGCTGTTAAAAATGATTTCTGGTATGAGGTATTTACGTGTTATGAACAATTTCTAGATGTGTTAAAAATTATTGATGTTGAACATGTTCTTAGCATGCCATTATTTTATAATGACAATTTTACCGTTGGTAATGAACCCCTGTTTTTAAAAGCACTGTACGATAGAGGCATACGATTTGTGAGAGATATTGTCATTGATTTAACAAAATTTCAAATGGAAAGTATAACGGGGAAACCTATTAATTTCCTCCAATATGAGGGACTAGTTAAAACAATAAAATTATTTTTTCGGAAAGTAAATATACATTTTAACTTCAATGATGTTTTAAAATACGGCCCGTCTCTGTCATGCTATACAAAATATTTTATATGCCTGGACAGCAAAGATAAGACAATATATAACTGTTTTATCCAAACTGAAATTGAACCCGTTTGTAAAAGCAAATGGACTGACTTTGTTACTACTAACGAGGAATGGAAACATATTTTCAAAATAGTTTTTGACATAACACGTGATAGTTACATACAGTGGTTTCAAACGAGAATTATTTATAATATATTGGGTACAAACTCCCTTATGTATAAAATGAAACTGGTAAATGATAATATGTGTACTTTTTGCCATGAATTCGAAGAAACGATTCGTCACCTTTTCTGGTTTTGCAAAAATGTCCAATGCTTGATCAAGAAATTAAACGAATCTCTGTTAAATAATAGAAGTTATACGACAGAAATTGATTACAAAACATTGATGTTAGGTAAGTCAGACAAAAACAAGCAAAATCTAAACATACTTTGCCTCGAAGTTAAAAAATACATATTTACGTGTAAAAAAGGTAACATAATACCAAACTATACAGGTCTTATAAATAGTTTAACTTTTACCTACAAAATATACAATTCATTTAAACTCACAGAAAAGGAAACGAGGGGTTGGTCGCTGGTAAAATTAATATGTGAACCAAATATTTTTGTGGAACATAACATTGAGTGAAAATTTCTATAGAATCGAGAAAAGGAAAAAGAAGTGATATTTCCTTAAATATGTAATTATTAATTGCCAATAGAAAAGTACCTTATATATGCTTTTTGCTCATATTTTTTTTGCCTGTTTGCGTTTCTTGTACATTTAAAAATGTAACGGTCTGTATGATACTTCATTTTGCTAACTTTGCTTTATGCATGTATGCATGTTTAATCATATTTTACCTTTCAATCATTTGTTAAAAAAAGTTTTTTACTTAGTTACTAATGCTATTTGCATGTATTGCATGTACAATTCAATATACTGTATTTTGTGTGTAAAGGTGTATGCATATATGCGATTGTACACTTAAAATGCAAATAAACAGAAGTTACAACAAAAAAAAAAAAAAAAAAAAAAAAAAAAAAAGTATATTAATCATCAATTTCTTTCCATTGTGCACCATGCTTCTATGATTTTATTGCTGCAGTTCTAACCAATACGAGTCATAATTTGCAGATGCAGGGAGGCAGTGCGAGGCAGAACTACAGACATTGTGAAATCCAAACAAAATTTGGTATGTTCATATGTGTTGTAATGTGTATGTGTGTGAGAGGAAAAGTGTAGCTTTTATATGTATATAGCTGCTGTGATGTTTTAGTGTTTTATAAAAGATTGTTGTATGTATATCTGTTAAAATATTAGCATATGTATAAAGAGTTATTTAAGTTTGCCACTAGACAAATTCTCTGATTATTATATATGCAAAGACGATTAAGTCTTTCAGGTATTTTAATGTGATTACCATATGATTTTCTATATTTCTGTTATTGTGTATTTTCAGGGCTTGATCCGTAGTGGTTATGATCCTTAGGCTTGAACCGTTGAGTCATCATATTTGATTTTATTATTATCGGATTTGGATCTAGACTGTAACTGTAATCTATTATAATGTGTATGGATTTATTATTTTATGAAAATAAAGAATATTAAGAAGTGAAATGAAGTTGTGCAATTACTACTGATGTAAAGAAATATATACATGAACAGAACCCAATATCAGAGAACACTCTATTACACACACAAATTATTGATGACATTGAGGTATGTTGCAACAGGCCCAATTCAGCTGAATGATTGTAACGCTCTAGCCTGCTGTATCTAGTGCAATCGCAGAGGTTTAATTCTCAGTTTAGTGCGCATGATAACGTAACTCTTTACATCAAGTTTATACTGTCTGAACAAGAATTGACCACACAAGCTCAATAGTTTTATGGAAAAGCTCAATTCAACGAATTAGTGATAGTATTGATGTAAACAAAATGTGAATCAAAGCTTCAGAATGGAAATAAGGAGGTTATGTTAATCACAATGGGTACTAAAGCTTCAATGTCAAGCTTGCATTTGATTATAATACTGCAACAACGTGTGTTAAAGGCTGTATGTCGTCAAAGTACTCTAGTAAAGGAAATTCGTGAACAACTCTTGTTTCATACAGTGCCAAAACAACTAAATATAGATTTTTATATGATATAAAATAATCATTCCAAAGGCAACTTTCTAGCTCTTAGATATAGTCCCTTAAGAGTCAGTATGTGCTATCAGTCTTCTTTGCATCTATGCTGATAGCACCTTCTGGTTTTCAATGGACGATATATAAAGTCGTATGAATCAAATCATATAAAGAAATAAGTGTTTTTGTATTTCTTTTTTAAATGCTACTTCATGTTAAAAACTTATTAAGTCTTCTTTAAATTAGTTCTAAGAATAACCAGATATGCCAACACATAATTTTGCTCTTTAAAATTGTTTTCTATACAAGCTATTCTCTGAATAAACAAAGCATGACAACTGAAAATATTTAAACAAATAATGGGAAAAAAGCTAAACTAACAAACAGAATCTTTTCAAAATTATATTTTATATTTCAGATATTTTGTATTTTATTGTTTCCAAACATAATGTCAAATTTTTCTTGAATTACTGATACAATGATATCAACATGTTTTACTGTAAGTTAATTAATGTTAGCATGTACTTCGTTTGAATATGTTTGACAACTATTTCAATATTAAGATATCGTTGTAAATAATATCAAGTGCATGCATAAATACTTCGATATATCATGCTCTAACAACAAACAATATTTTGATGGTCACATAGGCAAACAAGAGCCAAAGTTTAACGAGGTATTGGTCAGTTAAAAGGAAGCTGTGGTACCCTTTACAGCGGAATACGGTTGAAACCACAAAGGGTATGTTTGTTAAATTGTGTAAACAGGTTTTGAAATGGTTCTTTTATGCACTTAAGAACATATATTTATTGGCAGAAGAAGAAAAATTGTATTATGATTAGCATAAAGCATAAACTCTATACCAACATAATAAACACATTTATATATAAATGTTTTTTTTTTTTCAACAATCGATATTATAATTTATATTATCAATAAATCTGATTATGGGATATACAGTATAATTGTAAATGGAATATGTTAAACTGAATATATACAGTTATTTCTAATAAAAACATCATATGTTCAATTTAAATCATTTAATCAACTTAGTATAATAATGGATTAAAACTCTACATAGTGTTTTATTTACATGCAAATTATGTAAAGTAAACATACCATACTTAATTTCAGAGTTTTTGTTCATGCGAAGTGTGGAATAAGATATGCAGATTTCATCGAATTCCACTACTAGCCACTATGAAAAGCAGACGAGGTTATCAACATGAATGGACATTATCACACAATTTGATTCAAGATGCACCTCAAATAGGTCTAAGATACAGAGTTCTTCTCATCAATAATATATCCTTCTGATTGTTAATAAAGATGCTAAATTTAACTTCCCAATATGTGTGTGTACAATCAGACAACTACTTAATTACTATAGCGTGTTTATAGCATATATGTTCCTATTTCATGTTCCTGTTTCATTTAAGCATGAAATACACCTGATTTTCTTTTATATTTCTCTGTCAATGTGTTTATGTTTGTTATTAGATTTTCACATTTTAATACATTAAGCAAATTTAAAGTGATGTATGAAACCAAACACTGGAGCAGTACAGGTGGTTAGAGATTTTGCATTTTGAGAAGTAAGGTTATAAACGCAATGAATTGCGTTTGCTAATTCATGTAATCGTTTTGTTCAGCAAAACCATTTTATAATTGTTATTCCTACCCCAATTGCTTTATGACCCACTTTATCTGCAGTAAGCTGTTCAATCTTCACTGTGTTACCCTGTTGTGGAATGTATGTGTACAGCGGACAGTCTGGATTGTTACATTTCTGAATACAGCAGCAATGTACATACATGTACTCGTAAGCAGAACTATGATATAGTGCATTACAGGTTTGTTACATTAACATAAACCTATCAAACTTGGTAATAACTGTATATATATTCCATCGTTATTACCATGCATATTGGTTTTATGTTATTTTACATTATTTTTCAGTAATGTATCACTTGTGACTGTTGTTTATTTTACCTACTGATTAAGCCTACATCTACAATGCAATTCCACATTTTAAATATTTGTGAACACGGGGCCTTCTATACATGTCAAATGTAAACTACACAATCTGTTCCTAGCTTATTTTAGATTAAGACGGCATAGATAGAAATATGTGTTGTACCATTTTAGGACAATGTTAGCGTTTATCTTGGATATTCTGCTTTGCTTTATAATAACTTTAATTATTATGCAAACATATATGTATAATACATCAGAGCAGCTCGCACTTTTAGTATACAGCAACTGTAATATTTTCATGAATATATCCACATCATACGAACTTTACAGATCCGTTTTGAAACTATGGCTACGCATATGCGGCGCAGTCCGAAAGTATACGCTAATTATAAAGCATGAGCTGCGGTTAATGCCTTTAATATAATACCGATTGGCGTACTTTTCCGCGTAAACATGACGCTACGTATTGATGACGTGATGTGCAATTTTGACGTCATTTGAACGTTCTGATCGTGAATAAACAACATTTAATCATTGCGGGTATCGTTGCTGACATCACTAAAATGTCGTCATTGGAGCGTTTGGAAACTCGCGCCGTAATTAAATTTTGTCATGATCTGGGTAAAACGCCTACGGATACATTCAAACTAATTAAGAAAACACCACGTCAAACAATTGTGAGTCGTGCATTAGTGTTTAAATGGTACAAACGGTTTGAGGATGGTCAGGATTCGCTTACAAAAAATAATGGACGGGGAAGATAAAGGATTCGACCGTGACGTCAATACGGGTCGCTCTCGATGAAGACAGGCGCCTCACTGTGCGGACATTGTCAGAGATGTTTGAAATAAGCGTTGGTGCTGTACACAATGTTTTAACAGTTCAGCTGAAGATGTCTAAGGTATCATTTATGCGTATTTACAACATGTCACGCTAAAATAATCATAATGAGTATTTTTTATTGACACAAACACTATTCCTAACGAAACTTTAAGGTTTTGCAAAACGGGGAATCGGTGCATCATTTATTTTTTAAAATTAATTGTTATAATTAATAAAATAAAGATAATAACGAGTTTTATTATTATTATTATTATTGTTAACGTTAACGTTATCAAATGTTTTAGGTGCACGCACGGTGGATTCCCCGTCTTCTAAAAGATGTTGAAAAGGAGCGCAGAGTGAGAGAGTCGCGATAATTCCTCAGACGCTACAATAGAGAAAGGGATGCGTTCCTATATAGAATCATTACAACAGACGAGACCTGGTTGTGGTTTTACGACCCTGAGACGACGAGTCAGTCAGCTGTGTGGAAGCGCCCAGGTTCGCCACCACCCGAGAAAGCACGTGTTAGCAAGTCCTGCGCACAACACATGTTCATGATGTTCTGCGACAGGAAGGGAATGATTCTGCAGCACGCAGTCCCCAGGAATGCTGAATAGTATTCAAAGGTAAATTAATAGTTTAATGTTTTTCATCCACCAAATATTAAAGCATATAAACAGTTCTCAAAACCGCAAGAAATGTGCGTTTCACCAAAACGTATCAGATTTAATTATGGGAGACATATTAACAGTGTAAATGATTTTGATTGTTTATAATTGAAGTCGAATTATCATTTGGGTAAGCTTTATGGCTTCAAATAAAGACATCTCAATCCTATTCTGTTATCATACATCGTATCTTTCGACCAATATTGTATTACATCAGGTCCTGCGCCGTGACTTGTTGAACGCCCTTCGCAAGAAACGAGCTGACGTGCCACTTGAACAGTTTCTGTTGCATCAGGACAACGCTTCCCCGCACACGGCAGAAACAACAGCAATCGAAATTGGTGTTATTGGCTTTGGCAGACTTTCCCACCCCCCATACTCTCCGGACTCAGCTCCGTTTGACTTCGGGATTTTCATTGCTATCAAGTCTCAACTAAAAGGTCAGAAGTTTAAAAGTTTACATGAACTCAAAACTGCCACTGCAAGAATAACATCCCAGTTTGATGAGATGTGGTAATTGAAATATACTTGACCAGTGGATAAACCGTCATCGGCGATGTATACAGCACAACGGAGAGTATTTCGAGAAAAAATAACGCTGCTACCGACATCATGACGTCTTTCTACGTCGACGCTAAACATTCTACGTGCGCCGGGACGCTGATACTGACTGTACACCATTGAACATTATTTGTACACGATTAATCACAACTGAATGAGATTTGGGAATATTATTAATGAATGATCGTTTATTGTTGTGGTATATTTTTTATCGCTATTCGATAAATTTACACAATGCTGTACACATAATCTACGTTATTTTTGAACAACCCTTGTACGCATTAATTTATGTTTTTCGTATATAAGACTAATGGATATGACAGTTTTAAACATCACTTTATTACGCGTATATAATGCTGTACAGTTTACTTACTACTGGTTAAGCTGTGTCGCAAAAACGTTTCATGAGACAACTTCCCAACACATCGACGCTCCCCCATTGTGTTCGTCTATAACAAATAATTGTTTGCACTAAAAGATGCCGATAGTTTTCGGTTTGGCTCCATTGTTTACACCAGATATCGTTTTCGACATGATGCACACCTTTCCAAACATTTCCGGGGTAATTAAGATTTAACTTTCGTTAAACTGATATTTTAACATTTACATAGTTGTTTAAAACTTAATATTTACATTGCATAGGCATATTAATATAGAAGGGGTATGCATTCATAATCGTATGAACGCAATTTCGAATCAACGGCGTAGTAATATCTGTCAGTACTATTTTATGCAAATTATATTTTGACAATAATATTAACATGAACTAAAATGTCTTATACTGTTAAATGTTACACTTTGTTTGCATTTATTGTTAATGTTTGATTAAATGTTGTTGTTGTTTTAATTAATATACATGAACATTTCGTTCCAGTTCTACTTCTACAATAATCGATTTGATTTTTTTTTTAACTTATGCTGGATATGATTATATCATGCAAGGTCTACACGTGTTATTATTAAACAAAGCCATTTCACAAATTATGTAATATGTACATGTTATGGTATTTAAGGTAAACATTACTTTTCTTCGAAGCGACCAAGGAAAATGTTCATAACGTAACATCGGTTTACGAACGTAGCTCTAAAATGGATTTGATTTCACATTGATGTGTCTCTTTGTTAGATGCATATAGATCGTCTAATTTATTGCGCATTATGTCACGGTTAAAAATGGTGAATTGTTTAATATGTACAATGAGAAAAAAAAGCATTTTGAGATTTATATAAAACAGTTATCCTTTACTTTATATTACAATGTTCTTCTAACTTTATCCTTAAGACAACTTATGCCCAGGCAAAGCAAAGAGCTTAGATACGCCCGTGTCCACGGATGCTGTTGATCAATGACCTACCTTGAACGTCATCACATGAATAGTGATGTAATTTGTGGATTGTTTTGCATTTTTCTCGCCGAATGAAAATTTGGATACTTTGGTGTGGATTTAAAGCATTTGAGAGCATGAAGTCTCTATCTGTTGTGTTAATAATTAAACAGGATTATCGATAATTTGTTAAACTCTCAGCCTAGGAATTGTGTGAAGTCTTTATGATGTGGATTTACTGTAGTCTTGCTAACAAGCACCTCTTATTGTATACTTAACTTTCTAAAGCATTAATAATGTTTGGTGCTTGTTGGCTATACGGGCCGAAATAGCAGTTCTTCTTGATGTCACAGTAATTTTTGCGTCTGTTTAAGTTACTTTTCTAGATCTGTAGCGATGTGATTTATGCAAGAAAAATACAAATATTATGACAAATAATGTTTACATGAAATTTTATTTGTCGAATGAAATTGAACGTAAAATAAGGAGAAATGACATTTTTGTAGGGAACTATTATATTAATCGTAGTTTGCATTTTATTTATCGTAGTTCGGTTACAAGGGGTGGTCTTCGCTGTTCCGAAAAGAAAACTGCTGTGCGTGATATTTCTCTTAGAATGGCAATAAAATGCATGTTAAACAAAACAATATAAAGGAATGCTATAAAATCATCCCCAAAATAATGTAAATATAAGGACTGAATATAATTTTGGTTGCGCTCATGTGATTATGAACGCAATGGTCAAACTTGCAAATCCATGATGCTCGCATGAACGCAACCAATATTAAATCCTTAAATATTCTTCCTAAATACAGTTCCTGGTGCATGTATCTTTAACGTTATTAAAACATATAAAAAAGATTGTTGTTAGGACTTACTGTAATTATTACAATTCGGTCTGAAAATAAAATAGAAATCATTTGTAGCATTGTCAATACAGTAATATGAAAAATAAGTTATACTCAACATGATGCCATTGAAATATAAAATGTCGACCTTATACCAGTAGCAAATGTATATTAAACATTATGATCAAGGTAAAGCATATATATACATGTAATGTACAATGTGTATAATATTCAAACCATGCAAAGAAAATTATCGCAAGCAATACAGAGTACAACCATACGTATTAGACCATTAACAAAAAGCATCACATGTGCAAGTACAAATTTGTGGATATGACTTAAGAGTTCTGCTCACACTCTGTATGTACTGTTTGTGTACTAGCTGGAACAAAGGTTTGTGCGAGAATTAAAAGATTTCCGCATGCAAGTTGTAGAAGAGATAAACGCGTAACCTCATTGTATAAATGTAAATAATATGGTTACATTCAATAATTACACTATTTGTAAAAGTCCTGGGATATGTAACATAAAATGATTTCGAATCATCGTTGTTGTTGATTTCTTATTAGTAATTTTGGTAACAATGAAGACCTGACGATGAAGGTACACTAATTTAAAATATACATGTATTATAGTTTGAAATGTTAGGCTACAAAATATCCTAAATCTATTAAAACAAGTTGCATTTTGTGACAATTTACATATATAACGTTTTAAACTAATGGTTAACTATCAGTCGTTCCTATGTTCTGTCCGAACAGAGCGAAAAGTAAACTATCTGTCTACGAGCACATTTTATCGATACATCCCGGTACAAACTGTATCAGCCACTGAATTTCTTCTTTTTTGTAAGTTAAATATAAAAGTAGGTCTTGCGTTGCTGCACCATTTATAAAATAAATTAAATTATGTTGCGCGTAACATTTAACAGGCATAAGTTTACAAGTCGATACGTCATCTAACAGTAAATAAGCTACGGTCTATAAGCGTGGATGCCATAAGTTACATTAAGTTAAGGATGACATTTGTTATTAATTATGATAACTGGATATCTGCCATATTAGATTTGGATATGCTTTTCAAGAAAAAAAACTACAAAAACAAAAACATCTTCTAAATGATGTTAGTTGTTAAAAAATACCATCAACATAACATTATCTCAACAACAATAATAATTTACATTTAATACTTGAATATATATGCATGAATAACATTTGTCACATGCACTTGCATATATTTGAAGACGTATACAATATTCATGATTAGCTGCTATATCTCTGAATGGTGGACTTATGAAATTCCTGGATTTTAAAATTTATTACTTTGCATATGTTAATTTATGAACTTTTGAGACTCATTCATAGCCAATGTTTAGTGTTGAAGTAGCAATACTAGTCGGTCGACATCAATAGCAAAATACGAAATACAAATAAATTCTGGCACATATGCGAACAAATTGTATTTCTCTTCTTTTTTTTTTCAATTTTCGCTAACATCTGCTTTTTCATCAGTATACTTCAATGGTTAATATATCAGAATTCCATATAAGCAATCATTGTTAACCAACTCCTGACACTTTTACTCAAACTGCAGGTAGTATGCAAGTATGCGACAATTTCAAATTAACATATGCATTTTTTTCTTTCACCAAGCCAGAATATGTGTCCGAAACGTTATTGTAGATTGTATTGTTCATCGCGTGAGCTTCTTGTGTGTTGCCTTGTGACAGAACAAAATATTCATAAAACGAAGTTTCAGCGAAAGTTTCGTACTGATTGCCAGGTTGGGATTCTGAAAATAATGAACAACCATATTTTGAATTGCTTTTAATTATTTTACCATTCCATTGTATATTGCAACTGCCCTTTGGCAAATGGGTGATCCATTTGTTTAATCGCATAACTATTACATATAAACTCATATTTACGACATAATAGCTGATTACTTCGTTACACGTAATTCCGAGTAACCCCTGTTATACTTTTGACCTATTATCACGTAAGTATGACTTTTCGATTTATAATATGTCGTAATTAGGGCTGTATGCAATCGTTGAAATTTGTCTATGTTGTTAGTATAGCTAAATCATTCGTAATTACGTCTTAGTTACTAGTTATTCTGACTCATATTAAAGGTTGATTTTATACGATTTAACAATGTAATAACATGCCTGCAATATAATGCAGGATTTTAATCATAACTACGTTTAAAGGTTAATTATGACCATACCGTTTCTGCAGGATTCATATTCGGAGCTCGCATTGGCAGCTTGGTTGCTCGCTCTATAACAAACAGTTCTATTATTTATAGAGTTGTGCTACAATAGTTCATTGAATATGTTATATATACAATAAACAGTTCAACAAATGTGTATAAACTATATTAAAACTAATTGTCCATAAATGTAAATATCACACGACCGATACATACTGTGTTTTAAATAAGTCATCGTAATGAGTTGCAGACTCAGGATTACCTGAAAAATATGTTACAATAATATAAAAAAAAAACACTATATGCGTAGCCCTGAATATTACTAAAACAATGTAAAGTAGTATTACTAAAAATAATACAATCATTCTAGTTTTATCCTACTTCACAATACAACAAAAATGTATACGTACGTTTCAGTTTGCTTCTAAATTTCCACAGCACACCCAAGATGACTACCACTGCAGTGATGCCTACAACTCCTCCTACTACAGGCCCGGCAGGCGAAGAGGACCTGCTATCTATTGAATTATAAAAAAATGTTATAGGCGATTTAATGTGTTACAGTTTGTACTATGTTTCCGTTATTATTTTTGGTTATGTCGTTGTTTGGGACATTATTCGTCCATTGATTTGATATAAAATTTCAATAAATTTAATATTCAGACATTCTTATCACATTTTATAATAGGTCACTCAAGTTTTTTAACAGTATTTCAAAAACGGACATTTTCATGTTGTGTAGTCATACCCAAAACCAAACATTAACATGAGAAAAAAACAAACATAAAGTGAGGAAACAATGCATACCAGATGAGGCTTGTGTTATCACAGTTATCACGGTAGTTTCTTCTGATTTTCCAATTGAATTTTCTGCATACACTTTGAACTCATAAGTGGTACCAGCAACTAATCCATGAATGGTAATTTGACTGACTGTTGCAGAGACGTTTACGTACTGCCAAGTTTCATCGGCTGTTTTTTGTAACCAATCACGAACCATTGGTCTTCACCTCCATCGAAACCCGGTTTCCATTCAACGGTTACAGAACTTTCAGATACCAAGACTTCCACGACATGAAATTGATGTGGCATAGCTGGCTGCTCTGTACAGTTCAAGGAACGTATTTCAATAATGTCGTATCCATATTCCTTTGTGGAATATATGTTTATTCTTTCTTAAAGTGATATCATTTTCCTTTCCTTCCTCAGGTTACCGTCAATGATAATATCTATGTGTGCCAAGCATTTGGTATTGCTATGATTAAAATTAACTGGTGCCAGATAATGTGGGAAATTAATATTATTGTTAAGATACATTTAGACATAAACTCATTTATCTCTATTCTTGAAGTGAAAAAATTGAAATATTAAATTTATAAACATACCATTTTCTCGAATGACGAATTTCTGTTCTGTAGAGCCTAGGTCATTGTAAACACGGACCGAATAGTTTGTAAAATCTTCACTGTGTAGTTGAGATATTGACAGGTTTGTCTGTAGTCTGTCTTCGGAAATTTGTATTTGAAGTTCACTAGTAGTGTTTAGTGTTACCATGTCGCTATTTATTTTCATTTTTTTTCTCCAAACATATGCCGATGTGTCACTGGGAGGAGGATACGCCGCAAGAGTGAACACGAGGACAACGGATTAATTTGATCCTCTAAAGACAGTGGTAATCGGTGGAGAAAATGGTGAAGGTCTCGGCTTACCTTCAGTTAAAAAAATAAATATTTATACCGACATTTAAAATTAACAGTCTGCATCACGGCAAATAAATGATAAATACATGTCACAATCAATTTAACTTACACAGAATCATGATCCCCATTTCTCTTGCTTGTTCATCTGCATTATGGATGTTTTTTCCTTTACATTGGTATACACCCATATCAAATTCACATCTGGCATTTACAACACTGGCGGATATTGTGTTATTGCGCTCTTCCCCCAGTGAACATTCACCACCTCGAGTAATATTTACGATTGCCAGTTTAGCAACGGGGTCACTGGCAGCTTCACAGAATAACGTCACAGTCTGCTTTTCGTTTATGGTAATATTAGATGCAAAGTTTAACCAGCCTGCATAAAATCTACTTATGTTGGTAGGATCTACAACATAAATACTAGTAATATGATGTTGCACAATAGCTTATATGGCTGTTAATGACACTGAGGTCGTATTGTGTGATATCTATATATATTAATTCGATGTTGATCCAATAAATATATTCACTTACATTGCACATCCACGTAAAAAGTTGTTTCGTCGTATGCCTCCTCAATATCACATCCTGTGGCTTCCATTGTGTTGTTAACTCTACATTTGAAATACCCTTCATCGGTAAGCCGCACACTTGTCAACGTTAGATTTTGCTTCGATCCAATAATGGAACCATTGGCGCGAAACCACGTGAATCTCGTGTTTGTTGGATTTCCGAGCATGAAAGGGCACATGACAGACAGCAATTTGTTCAATAAAGCTGTAGAATTTTCAATAGACTGAGCAACCGCTGGTGCTGAAAAGTAGAGAGTGGATGAAATCAAAATAGCTTAAGCCAATAAATTAACATTCATACATGTTAATTATGATGTAATATATTAGAAAATGTATACATACACAAAGTACTGAAACTTAACAGTGAACAAATACATGTACACACATTTACCTAGAACATCTAGCTGGAAACTCGATTGGTTTGTTCCCTTGATATTTCCATCAAACGTTGTGTTCATGTCATTATAAGCTATGCACGAATATTCTCCACTGTGATTTTTACTGACACTGCTAATAGCGAACTCATTTCCAATACCAAAGTTATCGGGTACACTTAACCAGGAATACGTTGACTTTGGTTTACTCTTCGTCGTACACGTGCCCATGACGGAATGACCTTGGATAACCTTTAAGTGGTTTGTTTTGACATCCGGTCCACACGTTTGAAAGGTAAACGTCGGTGTCCCTGGGGTAACTAGATACAAATGTTCAGATGCATATGAGAGTTACACAATGGTTGATAATAAACCACATGAACGAATTTTCCTGGAATTACTATCTTTCTACATGAAATATGTTTTGTATACAAAAAACGATTGGTAATAGTAAAAGACATGAATATATTGATATTTCAATACATAATTAAAGGTAAAATAAAGATATATGCGCAAATGATAATATTGTTACATGCATATATTCTAAGAAAAAGTCCTAATATCGCAAGAACGTGTTTCACCGGCCTTTTCTTGCTTTCGTTTTACTCGAGAATATAGAATTACAATACGTTTCACTTGTATTTTTACCATGCAGACAAGCGGCGATGGTTACATCGATTGTTGTTCTTATGGTGCCTATATCGTGAGGTTGATACTCTTGAAGTTTCCAGTTTAAAAGAAGTTTTGTTAATTATTGTAAGCAATAAAGTTGTAATGGTTGATATTATTTCTACTTTTTTTTAATTACGACGCCTTTGTATTGCTTAATAATATATCAATTATATTGTTAAGGGTGTCACTCATCCTAGTTTCATAGATTATATACCTCGTATATGCTTACAGTATGTAGATCACTCTACCCCGAAATAATCATGTGGTAAACGCTACTAGTGAACAAGATTAATTAAATAAATTCCGCTTTCACAATACATTTGCTGTAACGCTTATAAAACTAGAAGTGTTCCTCTTTTCCTTCCCGGTCGGGTCGAGAGTATTGCTAGCAATACACTGAATAATGGTGTCGTCCATTAGAGAAGTAATCCAATTACCACCTGTTGCAGACAGAGTACCATTTGATGTCATAACTAGCAGGAGGATTCGAAAGTGCATTGCATCTTGTCCTGACCTCACGACCTCTCACAACGCTAATGGTGCGACTGGTAATTTGTTGATCATAGTGTTTAAGTCAAATCTTATATGAATAATACTTGAATTAATGTTTAACAATGTATTAAGAAATAAAACAAACTTACTGTCTGAATCACTAACTGAAATAAGACCATAATATAACCAGTTAGTATACTAAATTGTATAAGCGAGATAAACATATTGGGATTTATATTGAGCACTACAGACAAACACAAAAATAACTTGCCTTTTTGAATATACTCACATAAAAATGCAAGTGTATAAGAAGCAGTGACGCTTCCAGTAACGACCTGCTTTTCCAAAGTTGCGTTCATTTCATTGACCACTTCTAGTGTGTATGTATCATTACCGCAAGACTGCACACTTTGAATTATGAGATGTATTCCGTTCATTAATTCTCCACCTGGCAGTATCCATGTATAACGTGAGGGTGGAGGGCTACTGCTGCTAATGCAGGTCATTGTCAAAGTTTCATTTAAAACAATCCGGATGTTTGTCGAAGTTATTGCATACGTCCCGAGTTTACACATTGGGGTAGGCGTGGATCTGCAGCAAAATGATGGATTTAGCATATTGTCGTTGAATAAACAACGTTTTCTCCTATTTATTCGTACTGTTGTTCGTTAGGGAAAAAAAATAAAACGAACAGTCCACATAAAATAGAGTCTACCAAAGAAGAAACACTCACACGGAAATTTGCAGACTAATAACAGTTCCAGCAACATTGTAAAACAGCTACCATGCACGTACTACATTACCAGCAACATTGTAAAACAGCTGCCATGCACGTACTATATTTCCAGCAACATTGTAAAACAGCTACCATGCACGTACTACATTTCCAGCAACATTGTAAAACAGCTACTATGCACGTACTACATTTCCAGCAACATTTTATTTCAGCTACCATGCACGTACTACATTTCCAGCAACATTGTAAAACAGCAGCCATGCCCGTACTACATGTCCAGCGACATTGTAAAACAGCCACCATGCACGTACTACATTTCCAGCAACATGTAAAACAGCTACTTTGCACGTACTACATTTCCAGCAGCATTGTAAAACAGCTACTATGCACGTACTACATTTCCAGCAACATTGTAAAACAGCTGCCATGCACGTACTACATTTCCAGCTACATTGTTAAACAGCTGCCATGCACGTACTACATTTCCAGCAACATTGTAAAACAGCTGCCATGCACGTACCACATTTCCAGCAACATTGTAAAACAGCTACCATGCACGTACTACATTTCCAGCAACATTGTATAACAGCTGCCATGAACGTCCTACATTTCCAGCAACATTGTAAAACAGCTGCCATTCAAGTACTACATTTCCAGCAACATTGTAAAACAGCTACCATGCACGTACTACATTTCCAGCAACATTGTAAAACAGCTGCCATGTACGTACTACATTTCCAGCAACATTGTAAAACAGCTGCCATGCACGTACTACATTTCCAGCAACATTGTAAAACAGCTGCCATGCACGTACAACATTTCCAGCCACATTGTAAAACAGCTGCCATGCACGTACTATATTTCCAGCAAAATTGTAAAACAGCTACCATGCACGTACTACATTACCAGCAACATTGTAATACAGCTACCATGCACGTACTACATTTCCAGCAACATTGTAAATCAGCTACCATTCACGAACTACATGTCCAGCAACATTGTAAAACAGCTACCATGCACGTACTACATTTCCAGCAACATTGTAAAACAGCAGCCATGCACGTACTACATGTCCAGCAACATTGTAAAACAGCTACCATGCACGTACTACATTTCCAGCAACATTGTAAAACAGCTACTATGCACGTACTACATTTCCAGCAACATTGTAAAACAGCTGCCATGCACGTACTACATTTCCAGCTACATTGTAAAAAAGCTGCCATGCACGTACTACATTTCCAGCAACATTGTAAAATAGCTGCCATGCACGTACTACATTTCCAGCAACATTTTAAAACAGCTACCATGCACGTCGGCTTAGACGGATAAGCTAAAACAATAAAATATAACAGTTGCTTTAAAGTAATGTTTGATTGCCAGTTGCATTGTTTAAAATGCAATTTAATAATTTATTCTTTACGACACTAACACGTATCGACTTCAGATGACATACATGTAGTGCTATATTTGAACTTTTGAAGCAAAAGTACGTAACTTAGAGAAGTATATACAATGGTAGGATTTTATTTTTCAACAATTGAGAGTTTGTTCCGACATTAATAGCATATGCGATTTAAAAGAAATCATGTGTTGGTAAATACCTGAGTATCCATAAAAACAGTCGATGGAATTAAGTTAATATCAAACTAATGTTTACAGCTAAAAGTTAGGCAACATAATTACCGATAAGCAATACATACTATATTGAATGTCTTTGCTTAAAACTTTAACTGGCAAACAGCTTGTTCACTTCCGATGTAAATACAAATAATATTACAAGCAAGTTGTTTGTCAGACATTTGAAAATTATTTAGAATAAACTCACCCTTTGAAATAATTTTTTTTTCATTTTCATAAATAATTTCATTCAAATTTTAACAGTTGTTATCTTAATTGTCCGTTAAAGTTTTGAGCAACAGGGTCCTAAGCTATATATTTGCATTAGCCTGCTTCACACGTACTCAGCACATCGATAAGCAGAGCCCTGTTTGATATGATGGTCCCGTATCCGTTTGAAGCATTGCAGTATATTCTGGCTCCGTGGTTATCAGTGGTAGGCGTTATTGTAAGAATGCTGCTCGTCACATCTCCAACCGTTACACTGCTGCTATTCCGAATAAGGTTTACATCGTCCGTGTAGTCAGAGGGTGTTCTTTTATCCAAATGCCAGGATATTATGGCTGCTGGACGTCCCACGGATGATATACACCGAATGTAACTGATTGAAACGCGGGGTAAGACAGATATTGCTGGTACAAACACCTAACGTTTCGTCGAAATTCCTAGCTTGCTATTACATTTCAAATAAATACTTATAAAAAAACTGCTTCTGTTAACTTGTAAAGTGATATTTATTATATGAATGACACGTACAAGGTTTTTCAATAGATTCTTATACTGACCTGATATCATAGACCAGTGAAATGTACATTACATTAAATATAAATCTATTAGGAACATGCTTTCATAGCAAACAGTTATATTTAGCAGAACAACACCATTGACATACAAATTTATATTTTTATAAACATAATAAATATAATCTATAATGGAAATTATTTACATGACACAAGTAGATCGAGATCTACTAGAATTTAAACCTTTCCCGGGACTTATTTTGTAACAAATACAGTGCGCGACAGTGACGTTTATAATTTAGACGAACATTGTTGAGCATCAATGCTGCGCATGTAACAGTTGATCTGACCAAGCAACACGCGAAACTGTTTCGCACTTGAATCATGCACAATATATTAAAAACAATCGAACATTAAGATGTATCAGTTATATTGAGAGTAATGTTATAATATACAACAAGAACTACTATTACTACTTCTAGTACTACTACTACTACTTCTACTACGACTACTTCTACTACTACTTCTACTACTATTACTACCACTACTACTACTAATATTACTTCTACATGTTCGACTACTACTACTACTACTACTACTACTACTAATACTACAAATACTACTATTACTACTATTAATACTACGACTGCTACTACTACTACTATTTCTACTACAACTACTACAACTGCTACTACTGGACTACAACTACTACTATTACTACTACTGCTACTACTACTAACATAAAAAAACAACAACAACAACAACTACAACTACTACTACTACTACTACTACTACTATTACTACTACTACTACTACTACTACTACTACTACTATTACTTCTACTACTACTACTTCTACTACTACTGCTACTTCTACTACTACTACTACTACTACTACTACTACTACTACTACTACTACTACTACTACTACTACTACTACTACTACTACTACTACTACTACTACTATTACTACTACTACTATTACTACTACTACTACTACTTCTACTACTACTACTACTACTACTACTACTACTACTACTACTACTACCTCTACTACTACTACTACTACTACTATTATGTTTGCTTTACAGTATTTATCCGTATTTATTTCTTTAGTTTCGTAAGAAAAATCTGCACATTTGTGAAAGAGTGTCAATTGTGTTCCACCCCAAAAAGCTTTAATACATAATCAATGTATTAAGAATCGATATCTAATTGAAAGAAAAACTAATGTTAAATATGTTATTTTCAGCCGTCGTTTACATACGCATCTAACTGATGGTGTCGTAAAGTTATTCATCGACAACAGATCCTTCCACTGTAATCAAATCAAATCATTTGTTTCCCAATGTCTTATTCGTGAACATAAACAGATGTTTCTTACACCTGCAAATTCATCTATGTTATACATTTGCATTTGAATGTGTCCACACAATGCTAATGTGTGGCATTTTAACAACAACACTCAAATCAATTGATTGCTATTTTTTGTTTTTGAAACAATGCAATCCACATCATAAGAATCTTACTTCAAAATCAATATTACCAACCAATTATCCACTTCCTATGCGTATATGAGCAACTATTCATAACAGTATTCGACATGGCCTTGCAAAATGCAATGTTGTAATATAAAATGTAATCTGCAATATGTTTTTACCGTCTATGCATGGGTTTGCTCTTCAGTGTATTCTTTCAAGCAAAGTTGAATATGTACCTTATTAATACACAAGATAGTGTGCCAAACAAAACATATGTCAATATTTATCACACAGGTTTGTAGAAAGCCACAGAATACAGTATTATAAAGAATGATAACAACTTTGATATTTGTCATCCATTATGGTATTGTTAAGACAACAGCAAGCATTGGCTTAAAATGTCTGTTAAATGGTATTTATTTATAAAGGAAATCTTAGCAATTGACAAGAATGTAGGACATGGCTGAACATTATGCACAATTTTTCCGCTTTGTTCTTAGGATAATTTGCCACATATCAGGTGAAAACGAATATATTTACCTACGTCTGTATACACACGCAAATTAGCATCTGTCAATTCCTTATATTTACTGCATTTCAAAAACAAAAAGATCATGGTCGCGAAAATCAGTTATTATTTTCGAAAAAAAAGTGTTGCATATTTTAATGCTAAAACTGACACGTATAAGCAGTCAAAGTTTCATTGCGTGCTTTTGGCCGAATTAAATCAGGTCTCCTTTGTACGGGCAGTTTACTATAAACTTTGAAAATAGTCTTTGAAATAAGAAAATAAAAATAATAATAACACTGTAATACTAAGCAATCATTGTTTGCTTAACATAATAAAGAATAATATTAAATGGGCGTAAACCTGAACACATATATGTATTATAACATGACATCCCGGATTTGTCTATACACATATAACACAATCTATCATTGTTTCAATAATAAATATGCAATAATTTACCTGATATATTCAGTGTTATTTCATTGCTGTATGTTGCTTGGGAATTGATGGACACTGAGCACTTCCACTTGTCACCGTGACTGGTTGTGTGCAAGGATTTCAGTGTGCACGTAAATGTCGTCGCACCGCTGCACCCGCAGTTCGAAAATTCATCTGGTAGTGTTGCAGGAAGGAAGGTACAAGTGCTGCCAACGTATCCCATTTCGAGAATACTTGAAGACGTATTATAACCTGCCGGTTGGCGCCACCATCTTACAATTGTATGTGTTGAATGTGTGCATGTTAACTGTAGAGCTTCATCGACAGTCACCAATGTTGAATTGGATGTCAGTACAGGAGCCTCTGCGTCTTAAAAATGAATCAAGTTCATCTAGTATATTTTTTATTTTAATATTGTGCTATACAATAAAAAATGAAACATACATGTATAAACTTTAATTTTTCCTAAAATTGTTAATTGAAATGAAATTATATAGTCCTGGCCATCGATTAACACAAAAAGAAACAGATAGTAAGCGTCATCACATTAAATTATTCTTCTATATTATATATTATAGATTCATTAAAATATCGTTTGGTATTTGTGGTAACACGGCGTTTTTAGTTATGTTGCGCGAATACAAAATAAGCATACCACACGCCGTCTACTTTCTTTTTCTAATTTCGTAGAATATGATCTTATGCCAAGTTTATTAAAATATACGTATCAATTAAAGTTCTTTGTTGTACTTTATATTAACTCAGTTTACACACACAAAAATCACAATATAAATCCTCATACATGTACGTACGTATTTCCAGACGAAAACAGTGACATGTAATCCAAACGACAATCTTCAGATATGTATTTGCCATATTGTTGTGAAATCGAACACGCTACAAGAAGAGCAATTAAGTACAAATATTTATCCAGCATATGTCTACATAGCTACATATGTTACAAGACTATAAACAAAATTAAATTGTAAGCTCATCATGTAAATAACTAATCGATTAAGTTCCAATGTTTACAACGAAGTTAAACTAATTCAGGCAAGTACACAACTTCACACCGTGTCAAACTTAATTTCTAAATATTATTGTACTATTTAATTTTAGTGAAAACGCCATTTAGATAAAGTTCACGAAATAGAAACGTATGTATGGATTTCTAGCAGTGTGCCATCCGTAATCTTTAAAAATGATTTAAATGGTACATCCAGTTCGTTGTAAACACACAAAGAGTTACGTGTATACCTTGACCGAGGTATCATAGAGTATTACAAAGTTGTCGCACTTTCCACGTCATTCAGCGATTTATATAATTATCAAAGTAGAAAACTCACCATATTAAAATACTATTTAGCACATTTTCGCAGTTAAATATTTATGATGTATGCATATTAGCAAATATATTCAAGCCAGTAAAAAGAATATGCGATGACAAAATTGTAACAAAATATACAACGTCTGATTGTTATTGAAACAATGTTGATTTCTAACACGTATGTACTCGTCAATAATCTAATGTGAGCGCTCTAAAACGTGTTATATATACAATTCGAAGGGATTATATATAAAAAACAACAACTAAATAATGCTATTTATTGACATGACATTAAGTGGAAACATGTGTAATGAAACTCCGTTTACAATACAGATTGATGGCCAGTACATTCGGGTTGAATGAGCATTATCTATAATTCGTAGATAATGCCTTAACATTAGGATACAATTCACATTTCGAGGGAAATAATTGTGTATTTACCGTATGCTTTAAATTATGTCCACTTGCGCACTGAAGGTGGGTATTATCGTCAGTATTATTGCGCTCACGGTAGGCATCTTTTATATGATGTCATAGTAGTTACCCATACCATTTTAATAATGACAAACACAAAGTGAGCTGGTCTCCAGCATTGCAATATGTCAATTTATCCTAGATAATATGATACTAACAAGTTGCATACTGAGTTCAAAATGTCAACTATTTCAAGACCATCGATCAAAATTGTACTGCTTGTTGAGGTAACATTTGTTCATTTTTATGGAAGTTTATTTGTGGCTGTATGTAGGCTGTTCAAACAATCTGTACAATAAATATGGAACAATGACAAGATGTTTAACGCATGTTTAATTGTTAATTGTAATTTGTTTATTAAATCTATATAGATCTTAAGGTATTTAACTACCTTAAAAGCACACCCACCTTTATTACAACATATTCATCTGCAGCCGCAAGATAGGATACACCTTGACCTTTACCAGTATTTGGTAAAGACATCAGTCTTTCTCAGTGATGTTAACATATATTGGTAACAACTCCAGCCGCTTTGGCAATTACGTTGTCTAGCTATGCATCAGACATGATAGCAGGTACCTTTTTTCAACATTTTCCTCAATGTAGATTGAGGTGGAGTATCTGAACGTTGAGATATGATGGTGTCTTTTTCAGGTTAGTCTAAATTTCCGCGGGGAGAGGGGGGGATGAGTCCAATCTTTGATTATTGGCGATTTTGTAATGGCATTCAGAGCGGTTTCGGTGGTGACGAAATGTTGGATCACATGCAACTCAAGGCTTGTTCCACCATGCGCTGCAGCTGCTTCTCCTTGTCAATGTTGACATCAATAACATATACATTAAGCCGCGAAAGATTTTTATATATAACAACGGTTTTCTACTGATCGTTATATATCTGAAGATCGGAAGATCGGAAGACAGGTCAGGAATTTCCAGCTTGCAAAACGGAAAAGAGCGTGTTTTGTGTTATTAAAATTTAAAGCTTCATTCACCCAGTTTTGTATCAGGCTATGGCGGGGTAAAACCTTACTTGCTTGAGCCTGTCGATCTTGAGGCGGGCGGTATATGTCAATGACATAGAAAGACATCCCTTACCGTTAAAAATGACCCCTGGAACAATGTTTCTAAACCAGTTCGATGAGTAACTACCAGTGTCCATATCGTTACAATGAAATTGTTGATGCTGGGGTGAACTGCGTGTTAATTTGCAGGATGAGTCGTTGCCCATGCAGCTGATACCCTCCACTATCATAATAGTAATATTTGTAAAAATCAAAACATTTTTTTTTTCAATTAAACAACGACACCAACAGTGTCGCAAGGATACCCCTTCGTAAGTTGGAAAGAGCATGAGGTCGTCTTTGGGACTCCGACTCCATATAATCAGAAGAGGTTTTCTCCAATATTCTTTAGCACCCAGTTTTAAAACCTAATAACATGAGATGAGGATTTCTTGCCAAGACAGTATTTGTCTTTTTATCAACTACACATTGATCACTATGGATGACTGCTTGCGAGATTTACATCTTTAGTGCAATTCTGCAGCAGTCAAGTTATTTGTTCACTCAATGTTACGTTAAAAATATTGAGTAAATATTTAAGTAAGACAAACACTTTATTCAAAACGTTTCATTAAACAGAATAAATGAGTTGAAACATTTAGCCCCCCCCCCCACATTCACGCACACACACACTGTTGTCATGTTGAACATTACTAGCCGTTTTCTGTTGGCATTTTCAGCAAAGCTACATGAGTTGTTAAAGTGTACAACAGCAAGCTTGTGCTGTTAGAGCTTTGATTACTAGTAGTATTCCTACAAAACGTATTCAGCAGGAACATTAATTGATCAAAATGTTGTTGTTGTCTTTTACTTTGAGTTGGTTCCCTTGTATAAAAAATCCATTTTATATAGTTGCTAGATCATTATTTCAGCTGTTGAAACGTTATGAAAAGACAAGCTCATTTAAAGGCATATATATAGGTCAATGTCAAATAAAAATAGCCACCAGTCGACTTGCAAGTCTACGTGTTAACGGTTCTTTACTTCCTATTTGTCTAGCAACCCTGTGCACACACAGCATGTATGCCTCGCGTGCAACCTGATAGCTGCAAACTAGATCACGTTAGCTGACAATCAATACTCAAGCGCGATTTGAATAGTGTAACAAGAAGAATAGAATTTAGTCATTGCATATTTAATGCATGTACATTAATAACAATCACGTGCGTTTGGGGGTACAGTTTGACTTGGTATAGTATCTAAACTACTGACTGACATTACTTTCGGTCATTGATGTAATACTTTTGTAGCTTTACATTAAACATAATTGACATACGTTTTAATTGAAATTTTTTTAAAATGGATGTGTTGATCTAATTAAGAACCTGTGATAAAACATTAAAAACAATATTCTCTTCTGTCTCTGGTTGCGAATGAACAAATCATGAAGTATATAAAAGTATACATTTTTTGTGTTCAGAGTATGTAGAGGCAGGGAGGCAGAACTACAGACTATGTGAAGTCTAAACCACATTTGTTATGTAGATATGTGTTGTAATGTGTATGTAAATGAGAGGAAAAGTGTAACTTGTGTATGTATTATATAGCTGTTTTGTTTTAGTGTTTTGTAAATGATTATTAAATGTATGCGTAGTGACACGTTAGTACATATGTAAAGAGTTATTTAAGTGGACCACTAGACACATTCTCTTATTATTATTTATGCGGAGATGCATTTAGGTATTGTAATGTGATTACCACATGATTGTTTTCATATGTTTGTGTATTTTCTAATGATCATTAGTGATCCTTATACTTCATCTGTTATTAATCGTATTTAATTATATTGCGATCAGATTTAGATCTAGACTTTATACTTTAAAATATTAATATGTGCACGACTATAGTATGTTGAATATAGAGAATACCATGAACTGAACTGCAGTTGTGTGATTTCTACTGATGTATTTAAATAGGAACCGAACCCAATACAGATAACATTATATCACACATTGAACAAATGGTCACTTTGAGGTATTTTGCAACTGCCCGCATTCAGCTGAATAAATTGCTATATTAATGCCATATCACTGCCTGCTGTATCTAGTGTCGTCGCAGAGGTTTATAACATCTTAATTCACCTGATAATGTTGCTCTCTACATCGAGTTTATACTGTCTGAACAAGAATTAACCAAGCAAGCGCAAGAGTTTTATAGAAAAGCACAGTTCAACGATTTATCGATTGAACTAAAATTAAAATCAATGCTCCTGTAGAGAATTGAGAATTGTATGTTAATCGCATGGGTTGCCATAGGATCGATGTCTTGGTTGCATTTGATGTTAGTACTACAACAACTTGTGTTAAAGTCAGTTAGTCGTCATAGTACTGTCATCAGTAAAATGTGTGTATAATTCTTGTTTGACACAGAGCAAAACGACTAAATATATATGTTTACATGATACAAATTAATCACTATAATGTTATGTTCTAGGTCTTATATATCGTCCCTTAAGAGCCAGAATTTACTATCAGTCTTCTTTGCTGTGTTGACAGCACCTTCTGGCCTTCAAGGGACGATATATACATTACTATGGAATCAATACATATAAAGCAATTTGTTTTTTTAATGCTTGTTTATGTTGAGAAATTCTTAAGTCTTCTTTAAAATATTTTTAAAGAATACCAAATATCCATAAACATACACTGTAATTTTGCTTTTCCAAAATAGTTTCCTCTTTAAGCTTGTATTTCTCAGTACCGTTAAAGCAACTGAATGAAACCAGCAACGATGAAGCAAATATATCAAATGGACAGTACCATATCCTAGCAGACAGTGGACCCTAATCGTACTCCATATTCAATACTACATAAGCTTTTCACTTGAAACTTCGTACCCTTCTAATTATGATGTGTACAAGTCTTATTATGCCATAGAAAATATTTGTTAATTGCATATCATAATCAATACATATATTCATGATTATATTTTACCTATTTTTGACTACTGTTGTACTATTTGGGGAAAACAGAACAATTCGTAATGATTTTGAATATGATATGATATGATAATGATTGTGATTTTGATAATTTCATTAAGATTTTGGTATTTTGATTTTGATTATAGATCTCATATTATTGCTATAGAAGAACAATTTATATGCCATACCTATATCCCGAACATGGAGTACAAGATGTGTACATCATGTGTTTATTGGTAAAACCAAAAAAAAAGTTATTGTAACTCATACATGTACATGTCCCAATATGTCAAACAAATTATGTAAAAAAAATTACTTACTAGTTGCGTGTACATGTATAATATTTGTGGTTAACAATAATGTTGCAGACCCACATATTTATTTATATAGACCCAGTATTTTGTAAGATATGAATAAAAAGAACAACAAATGGAAATCAATAAAGAAAAAATGCAAAATAATGTTTTACATTTCAGATATTTTGTATTTTATTGTTTCCAAGCATAATGTCAAATTTTGTTTGAAATAATAATACATTTATAAGCATGTATTACTGTCATTTCATTAATTTGAGCATGTATTTCGTCTTAATATGTTTGACAACTCTTTCAATGTCAATATATCGTTTTAAATAATATCAAGTGCATGCATGAATACTTGATATAGCATGCTCTAACAACAAACAATATTTTGAAGGCCAAATAGACAAGAGCCACAGTTTCACGAGGTATTGGTCAGTTAAAAAGAAGCGTTGTTATCCTTTACAATGGAATGCGGTTGAAACCACACAAGGTTTATCAGTTAAGGTGTGAAAACAGGTTTTAAAATAGTGTAATATAGCACTTATGATCATATATTTATTGGCAGATGAAGACTAATTGTGTAATGGTTAACATAAGGCATAATAAGCATGTCATATAAATGGTTTCTGTCCCCAAAAAGATAATGCACTGTATATTTGTAAACATTATCAATAAATCTGATATTGGAATATAAAATATATGCGTGCATGTATATACAAATTCACTTATTTCTAAAACAATATCATATGTTCAACTTAAACCATTTGACCAAGTCAGTTTATTAATGGGTACAAATCTAAATATTGTTCTTTTTTTCACATGTAAATTAATGTAAAGAAAACATAAAATACTTTATTTCAGAGTTTTTGTTCTATGCGAAGTGCGGCATAACATTCATCGTATTCTACTTCGAGCCACTATGAAAAGCACACGAAGTTATCAACATGAATTGACATGATGCACCTCAAATAGGTCTACGATACAATGATCTTCTGATTGCTAATCCATACTTCCTATTGTTAATACAGATTTAAACATACCAACATGTGTGTGTAAATTCAGACACTGACCTAATTACTATAGCGTGTTTGTGACATTTATATTCTTATTTCATGTCCTTATTTCATCTACGCAAGAGGTTCACCTGATTTTCTTTCCTATTTCTGTGTTAATGTGTTTCTGTTTGTCATTAAATTTTCAGATTTAAATACTTCAAGCAAATTTATAGTCATGTATAAGACCAAACAATTGGGCAAAAAAGATGGTTAGTCTTTAACATTTGCGAAATAAGGTGCGTTTGCTAATTAATGTAAGCTTTGTGATCAGCAACAGCATATTACAATGTTATTTCTTTCCAATTCGCTTTCTGTACCACTGTATTTGCAGACTAAGATTGCTCGTCTTAACTGCGTTACCAGATTGTGGCATCAACATGTACAACAGTCTGTATCGTCAAATTACTGGAAAATACAGCAGGCAATGTATCTAAATTGAACTATACGATATATTATGTTACAAACATGTACATTAACATAAAACGAATAAACAGGGTAATAACGGTGGAATACCTACATTATGATTACGATTTGCACTTAAAATAATGAGTGTCATGAGTATGACATGTTTGTTGATGTTTACTAAAAAGGATTGTCATCATTCATTTTGAGAAGAATACTAAATGTAAAGTTTGTTGTCACGAAAGTTATAGCACGTATTATCATAGGCCTATATCAAATGAATTATGAAAAATATTTTTTGAAATTAATTTGCATGATTCTGCAATGAATTTAAATTGTTATCATAATTATTTATACATCGATAGTATTCATATGCATAACGATGTTGTCTTCCACAACTGTATGTATTCGAAAGTTGATCCTGGAACTGAGTGATAATGGTTAAATTAATGAAATAACAACAATGAACATATTCACATAGAAAATCAATATTAATACATATATGAAGTATATAGTAAATAAAATAAATGTATTTTCATGAAATAAGTCAGCACACTGATATGACATTATACTCTTTATAAGGTAAACATATCTTACACTGAATTGAAAGATTGCATGATGTCGTCCCTAAAAGTGTCTTACATATTGTATTGTGGATGCGGAAGCTTAAAAAAATAGTCCATACTCCAAAGCAATTTCAGTTGTGTAATTTAAAATATAATGTATGACGGATTTCTGCCTATCCAGATGTGTGTTGTTGTTAAAGAATTTAGTAAATTTCCAAGAAATGTTTGTACAAATAAAAACAGACTGGCATACAGACATAAATTATGCATAATAAAATTATGACGCTCCATCTGCATTACCCCTTGACATTAACTAGGACAATAAGAAAATTAAACAGTTAAGTGATAATATGACAACAACAAAAACGAATACCTTACATGTATATTATTTTAGTTTTGTTGAATTGAAATTTCCAACATTGTTACGTCATGTATATAACATGTAATACTCTTGTAATGCTACAATAATGTTGGAATGAAGCTGACAAGGGGACTGCTTGTACGACTTTTATTGTGTTTTATGTACTTTAATCCAGGTTATCAGGGAATGCCAACACTATTGGCAGTAGTTTTATCAATTACTGCTATTACAGTTTCAGTCATCACCGACAACTGTCTGGTGCGTGTTGTAGCTATCATCATCTAACTATAATAATAAAAGGAATAACCGTGTACTAAGTGCATTTGTTTCAAGTATTGTTTTAATATAATCATTGTACCATGAGAGCAAAGACCTTATAGATTACAGGGATATTCAGTCATGTTTTTGTCATGCAACAATGAAGAAATTTCTATTTTTAATTATATGTCATAACCTGATGTGAATCCAAATTTTCAATACTGAGGTTAATATGCCACAGATAAAAACAGACAGATCGGTCATGATAATTGTTGGTTAATTTATCATTTGTTTGTACCATTACCTTCATAGTAGGGATACAGGCGCCATTTTCACAAAAACGTTGTGCCTGATTTTCGGGTTTACGTTGATCTTGATACTGAAAGTTGATTTCAAATTCAAAGCTGATGTTCATAAATAGACCACACTTAGTTAAGCCTCAAACTAAGTTAACTTAAGTTGGCTTGAATTATATATATTTGAACCAAAACATGACCAGGTTTGAACATTAGAATCAGATTCAATGAAAGTCAATTTGACTGGTTAGACAAAATCTTTGCATCGCATAGAAGGCAAATCGAGCGCGACATGATAGAGGAGAGTTAAGCATTAAACTGTACATAAGGACGTTTATTATATTTAAAAGGAACAATTAGTTGTTTGTCTTGAATATTCTTCTTTGATCTGGCTATTTGTATGACACGTTAAAAATTCCTCTTCTTCGCATTAATTTATGTTTTCCATATCAAAGTGATGAATATGACAGTTTTAAATATCACTTATGACGCTGATATAATATAGTACATTTTACTTACTACTGGTTAAGCGGTGTCGAAAATACGTTTGATGGGACAACACGATGCTCCCTTATAATTTTCGCTTATAACAAATAATCATTTGCACTAATATGTGCCGATCGTGTTCGGTTTGGCACCATTGTTTACAACAGATATCGTCTTCGTCTTCTACGAGCACATTTGTAATGATACATCCCGGTACGAATTGTATCAGCTACTCGCTTTTATTTTTTGTGAATGAAATATAAAAGTAGGCCTTGCGTTGCTGCACCGTGTATAAAGTAAATTTAATTATGATGTGCGTCAAATTTAACAGGCAAACATTTTCAAGAAGATACGTCATGTAACATTGAATAATCTAAGAGTGGATGCCATAATTTATTACATTTTGTATTAATCATGATATGAATACGCTTGTTACTGAAAGAAACTTAAAAATAACAAAATATGGAGGAGATATACGTGTTTAGATACGATGGCTTATAGTGGTTCATGAATGTAGTTGTTATGTTTATACTATAGCATATTAACAATATGTTTATTTGCTTAAAAATCGCAAACTTCCCAACCTACCCTACGGCTTTCCTGAACCTTTTTGTCAGTCTATTTTATTTAATATCTGATTGAAAATTTTGATCATTCGTCAAGTCTGGAATAGGACAACCCGAACTCAGCGATCGCTATGTTTCTTGTGGCGACACAAACATACTGGTTTTAATAAAATCTAGGCGTTTTGTGTGCAACATGTTTGACAACTTCTATCACTGTGAAGTACCAATATTATATATATATTTTGCACTTAGTGTACAAGATATCTTTGTCCATGTTCGTTTAATAATAAAATTATTCATTATTTTGAAATATGAACGATATTTTACTTGTGATACCAATATACTACAAGATTGGAGTGCCAATTTTATAAATCAAGAAAGCGTATATTAAAAGATAAATTTATATTTTCGTTATGTTACAAATATGAAATACAAAGATTTAATCAAGTTTCATGATGAACAACAATATGTACATTACAAATATTGAACTACGAGTCAAATACATAGAAGACATTCATCTACATTATATAAATCTCTGCAGTCTCTAACAAAGATGCATGTACATCAAAAACTAAAAGCATATTTAGTTATAATAAATGAACAGATGACTGTCTGTTTATTTCATCGCAAGAAGAACCGAAAAGTATCCATTCAACATAGTTTAAGGTGTAAACAAAATTTAATAAACAACCAATAATTATATCGCATGCTGTCTACTTCCGGTTTCTAATTTCGTCGACGATCTTCTTATTAATTTTAATATTTATTTCACAACTTAGTCATATTTTATTTAATTTGGAAACATATAAGAACGAAATGCACGCAATCGAACGTATACACAGAAGATAACAGTCAAATGCTATCCAAACCACACGTTTTAGAAACAAATTGTCCATTTTGATGTTAAATGGAACCCGCTACAAGAAGGGCATGAGTACTATAAACATGTTTACAACATTTGTGTTTCTCAATTGTTAACTACGTTACAGAAAAATAAAAAGAAACGTTGAAATGTTCAAATTATCAGTTAGATAACTAAACGATTACCTCCTACAACACGGTTGATAAACTGATTCAGGTTTTTTATAAACTTTACAATGTGCCGAATGTACATGTCGTAATATTTATTTCTATAGTAATGTCTAGAGCTATCATCATTCAATGTTAATACATTTCGTGAAATACAAAGTATTGTAGTTGTTTTGCCTGCGCTGTGCCCTTCTTCGGGTTGAAATAATGTTTAAGGTAAATTCTACCTACTTGTGTAAATTAGGCTAAATACATGTATATAGTGTCCATAGTTGTCGTTCTTAACACGTCATTACTTATGTTCCAAATTTGTCAAAACAGAACGACATCCACGCGTTTCGCATATTAGATCTAATTGTTGCTGCAATACTGTTAATTAAATTATATATGTATGCGTTTTATTTAATCCACTAACCGAATTATAAAAGTATTAGAAAGCAAATATAATCGCATACTTATGCAGCTAGCATAGATATAAACGTGCATTGTTTTTCTCAGGTGATTGTGAATGATGTTGAAAGTATCAATTTGTATATAAAATAATGTTAACTTTGTTACGCAATCGTCGTGTGGATTTCCTTTATTTGGCGCTCTGAAACGCAATGAATATCCAGATGAGTTGGAATTGATGATACTTGTTGGAATCTCTCATTGAAAAATGTAATAATAAAACGTATTGTTCTATGTCACTCCTATCTTTAATATGCACGCGCAAGTACTTAACTATACAAAAACTACATATAAACATATATATTTTATGTTAAAATATTTCATTAATATGGATTTTTTCAATCGTTACTATTTGGTAAAGAATGAATATTATACCGACAAACCACGTATACTATTTTCATATTAGAGCGTATGACTTTATAACCTATTTATTCTGCCGTTAATAATTGTATTTTCATTTGGATTTTTCCGGTTGATTTGTTGTTCTGTGCCTTATTCATGATACAGGAAGAATATTAATTAAACGAATTACTAAGAACAACAAATATTTAAGAAAGTTTTATCTTAAGTTTATCCTTAATAACTTGGATTCACTCTTTAAGTGTTAAGAAAGAAATTGGCATTCCATATCCGAACAAGACAATATCGTAAGGTCTTAAAATACACTCAGCGCCGGTTTTTGTTTACATTATATTTCACCCACTATCAGTCAGTAGCAGTCTCAACACGGTGAGTTTGAAAGAGCCTTGTAATCATTCCGTTTTAGTGCTTTCACACCTAACTTATTTACATAAACCGGATACGAAAATTTGACATTTCAACGGTCCAATATTTGCTTACCTGCTATGTTAACTGCTTAATATGGACTTATATTTTAGTGTATTTATATAGACAAGTTATTTATTTTCTAATACACCAATGTGAATACAAGTATGCCTTTTGAACGAAACACACACAACGCACCTCCATGCGTGATATAAAATTCGGATAAATTGTTATTCGGATATACAATGTGTACAAACTAGGGTATCAGGAATATTAAAGAAGAAGTGGATTACCGTCTTGTGGTTAACCTCGAACCAGCACAAGTTAGTACATGTGTCTCGCATGTTTCCACAATAAATATTAACTTATTAAATGTTTTAAATTAAAATTGTATTTTTTTATTTACAAGTTTAATGTTGTCTTTGCACATATGTTAGCTTCTTGGATGACTTAAAATATGCTTGATGAATATTGTTTAATAGTTACATGCACGAATACGAAAGCCAACCAAGCGAAGTAATAGCCTGTCATACATTTGTAACCAGGTATAAGTAATTCTGACAGGGGTAGTAGATTATCTCCCATTGACCAGTTGTCTGATTTAAAAGCTTTTTTATTCAGGTGACAGTTCCCCACTCTTTTCAAATCATTCATTCATTGGGAGCAGCGATTTTTGTCATGTAGCTGCATATTTTTATTTCATCAGTTATTAATACTTGTACGGTTCATATTGCGTTTTATTTATGTATTGCAAGTGATTTACAAATGTGAAATGCTCTGTACATTTTTTTATTGAACTTTGTGTTCACTGGAACCTGCAGTTGAAATGGCATTGTTCTTTTATCTTTGGTATAGAAAGTATATTAATCATCAATTTCTTTCTATTGTGCACCATGATTCTATGATTCTATTGCTGCAGTTCTAACCAATACGAGTCATAATTTGCAGATGCAGGGAGGCAGTGCGAGGCAGAACTACAGACATTGTGAAGTCCAAACAAAATTTGGTATGTTCATATGTGTTGTAATGTGTATGTGTGTGAGAGGAAAAGTGTAACTTTTATATGTATATAGCTGCTGTAATGTTTTAGTGTTTTATAAATGATTGTTATATGTTTATCTGGTAAAATATTAGCATATGTGTAAAGAGTTATTTAAATTTGCCACTAGACAAATTCTCTGATTATTATCTATGCAAAGACGATTAAGTGTTTGAGGTATTTTAATGTGATTACCATATGATTTTCTATATTTCTGTTATTGTGTATTTTCAGGGCTTGATCCCACTACGGATCAAGATATGATCCTTAGGCTTGAACCGTTGAGCCATCATATTTGATTTTATTATTTTCGGATTTGGATCTAGACTTGAAACTGTAAACTATTATAATGTGTATGCTTATATTATGATTATAAAAAATATTAACAAGTTAATTGAAGTTGTGCGATTACTAGTGATGTAAAGAAATATATACATGAACTGAACCCAATATCAGAGAACACTCTATTACACACACAAATTATTGATGACATTGAGGTATGTTGCAACAGGCCCAAATCAGCTGAATGATTGTAACTCTCGTGCTATATCATAGCCTGCTGTATCTAGTGCAATCGCAGAGGTTTAATGCTCAGTTATGTTCGCACGATAAAGTAACTCTTTACATCAAGTTTATACTGTCTGAACAAGAATTGACCAAACAAGCTCAATAGTTTCATGGAGAAGCTCAATTCAACGACTTATTGATGGTATTGATGGAATCAAAGCTTCAGAATGGAAATAAGGAGGTAATGTTAATCACAATGGGTACTAAAGCTTCAATGTCAAGCTTGCATTTGATTATAATACTGCAACAACGTGTGTTAAAGGCTGTATGTCGTCAAAGTACTCTAATAAATGAAATTTGTGTATAACTCTTGTTTCATACAGTGCCAAAACTACTAAATATAGATTTTTTTATGATATAAAATAATCATTCCAATGTCATGTTCTAGCTCTTAGATATAGTCCCTTAAGAGCCAGTATGTGCTATCAGTCTTCTGTGCACCTAATTGTATGCTGATAGCACCTTCTGGCTTTCAATGGACGATATATAAAGTAGTATGAATCAAAACATATAAAGAAATAAGTGTTTTTTTTATTTCTTTTTTAAATGCTACTTCATGTTAAAATCTTCTTAAGTCTTCTTTAAAATAGTTCTAAGAATAACCAGATATGCCAACACATAATTTTGCTTTTCAAAAATTGTTTTCTATACTATTCTCTATTCTCTGCCATTACCGTTAAAGGAACTAGATGAAGTCAGCAACGATGCAGCCAATATACAAAATTTACAATATCATATCCTAGGAGACAGTGGCTATCCGTGTAAAAGATGGATTTTTATGCCATCCTGAGATCCCGAACATGGAGCACAAGATGTTTACATCATGTATATATTGGTTACAAGAAAAAAAAACGTATTCTAACACATACATATAACACTTTGTAAAACAACATCCTGTAATTGTCTTTTAATTACTACTTTTGTTTAAATAAATAATTTGTTTTGTATACAATAGCTTTGAACACCCACATATTATCAGTATTTTGTAAGTAATGAATAAACAAAGAATGACAACTGAACATATTTAAACAAATAATGGAAAAAAAGCTAAACTAACAAACAGAATCTTTTCAAAATTATATTTTATATTTCAGATATTTTGTATTTTATTGTTTCCAAACGTTAATTAATGTAAGCAGGTACTTCGTTCGAATATGTTTGACAACTAGTTCAATATTAAGATATCGTCTTAAATAACATCAAGTGCATGCATGAATACTTCGATATATCATGCTCTAACAACAAACAATATTTTGAAGGTCACATAAGGCAACCAAGAGCCAAAGTTTAACGAGGTATTGATCAGTTAAAAGGAAGCTTTGGTATCCTTTACAACGGAATACGGTTGAAACCACAAAAGGTATGTTTGTTAAATTGTGTAAACAGGTTTTGAAATGGTTCTTTTATGCACTTAAGAACATATATTTATTGGCAGATGAAGAAAAATTGTATAATGATTAGCATAAATCATACACTCTATACCAACATAATAAACACATTTATATGAAAATGTTTGTTTTTTTCAACAATCGATATTACAATTTATATTATCAATAAATCTGATTATGGGATATACATTATAATTGTAAATGGAATAAGTTAAAATGAATATATACAGTTATTTCAAATAAAACATCATATGTTCAATTTAAATCATTAGACAAACTTAGTCTAATAATGGATTAAAACTCTACATATTGTTTTATTTACATGCATATTATGTAAAGGAAACATAACATACTTTATTTCAGAGTTTTTGTTCATGCGAAGTGCGGAATAAGATATGCAGATTTCATCGAATTCCACTACTAGCCACTATGAAAAGCAGACGAGGTTATCAACATGAATGGACATTATCATACAATTTGATTCAAGATGCACCTCAAATAGGTCTAAGATACAGAGTTCTTCTGATCAATAATATATACTTCTGATTGTTAATAAAGATGCTAAATTTAACTTCCCAACATGTGTGTATACAATCAGAAAACTACTTAATTACTATAGCGTGTTTATATATGTTCCTATTTCATGTTCCTGTTTCATTTACGCATGACATACACCTGATTTTTTTTTATATTTCTATGTCAATGTGTTTACGTTTGTTATTAGATTTTTACATTTTAATAATTTAAGCAAATTTAAAGTGATGTATGAAACCAAACACTGGAGCAGTAAAGATGGCTAGAGATTTTTGCATGTTGAGAAGTAAGGTTATAAACGCAATGAATTGCGTTTGCTAATTAATGTAAGCTTTATGATCAGCAAAACCATTTTACAATTGTTATTCCTACCCCAATTGCTTTATGTACCACTTTATCTACAGTAAGCTATTCAATCACTTTATCTACAGTAAGCTATTCAATCTTCACTGTGTTACCCTGTTGTGGAATGTATGTGTACAGCGGACAGTCTGGATTGTTACATTTCTCAATACAGCAGCAATGTACATACATGTACTCGTAAGCAGAACTATGATATAGTGCATTACAGGTTTGTTACATTAACATAAACCTAATAAACTTGGTAATAACTGTATATATATTCCATCGTTATTACCATGCATATTCGTTTTATGTTATTTTACATTATTTTTCAGTAATGTAACACTACGGACTGTTGCTTATTTTACCTACTGATTAAGCCTACATCTACAATGCAATTCCACATTTTAAATATTTGTGAACACGGGGCTTTGTATACATGTCAAATGTAAACTACACAATCTGTTCGTAGCTAATTTTGGATTAAGACGGCATAGGTAGAAATATGTGTTGTACCATTGTAGGACAATGTTAGCGTTTATCTTGGATATTCTGCTTTGCTTTATAACTTTGCTTGTACACTTCCCATAACTGCTTCTTTAAATTTGCTGTCATTTCTTAAATTTAATTGTAAAAGATGTAAATAAATATCAAATCAACGCACAGATTAGAATCTGTCCCCACACAAAAACTTTCGTATTCCTTTTTGAAAATTCCTCTTCTACGAGGGTTGTTCAAAAATAAAGTAGACTGTTGCTATAAAACTTTAATTATTATGCAAACATACATGTATAATAAATACATCAGAGCAGCTCGCATTTTTAGTAGACAGCAACCGTAATATTTTGATGAATATATCCATATCATACGAACTTTACAGATCCGTTTTGTAACTATGGCTACGCATAGGCGGCACTGTCCGAAAGTACTCGCTAATTATAAAGCATGAGCTGCGGTTAATGCCATTAATATAATACCGATTGGCGTAATTTTCCGCGTAAACATAACGCTACGTATTGATGATGTGGTGTGCATTTTTGACCTCATTTGAACGTTCTGATCGTGAATAAACAACATTTAATCATTGCGGGTATCGTTGCTGACGTCACTAAAATGTCGTCATTGGAGCGTTTGAAAACTCGCGCCGTAATTAAATTTTGTCATGATCTGGGTAAAACGCCTACGGAAACATTCAAACTAATGAAGAAAACACCACGTCAAACAACAGTGAGTCGTGCATTAGTGTTTAAATGGTACAAACGGTTTGAGGATGGTCAGGATTCGCTTAAAGATAGTAAAGGTCGGGGTAGATCAAGGATTCGACGGTGACGTCAATACGGGTCGCTCTCGATAAAGACAGGCGCCTTACAGTGCGGACATTGTCAGAGATGTTTGGAATAAGCGTTGGTGCTGTACACAATGTTTTAACAGTTCAGCTGAAGATGTCTAATGTATCATTTATGTGTATTGACAACATGTCACGCTAAAATAATCATAATGAGTATAGTTTATTGACACAAACACTATTCCTAACGAAACTTTAAGGTTTTGCAAAACGGGGAATCGGTGCATCATTTATTTTTTTTAAATAACTTTTATAATTAATAAAATAAAGATAATAACGAGTATTATTATTATTATGATTATTATTAACGTTAACGTTATCAAATGTTTTAGGTGCACGCACGGTGGGTTCCCCGTCTTCTAAAAGATGTTGAAAAGGAGCGCAGAGTGAGAGAGTCGCGATCATTCCTCAGACGCTACCATAGAGAAGGAGATGCGTTCCTATATAGAATCATTACAACAGACGAGACCTGGTTGTGGTTTTACGACCCTGAGACGACGAGTCAGTCAGCTGTGTGGAAGCGCCCAGGTTCGCCACCACCCGAGAAAGCACGTGTTAGCAAGTCCGGCGCGAAACACATGTTCATGATGTTCTGTGACAGGAAGGGGATGATTCTGCAGCACGCAGTCCCCAGGAATGCAGAATATTATTCAAAGGTAAATTAATAGTTTAATGTTTTTCATCCACCAAATATTAAAGCATATAAACAGTTCTCAAAACTGCAAGAAATGTGCGTTTCACCAAAACGTATCAGATTTAATTACAGGAGACATATTAACATTGTATATGATTTTGATTGTTTATAATTGAAGTCGAATTATAATTTGGGTAAGCTTTATGGCTTTAAATAAAGATATCTTATTCATATTCTCTTATCATACATCGTATCTTTCGACCAATATTTTATTACAACAGGTCCTGCGCCGTGACTTGTTGAACACCCTTCGCAAGAAACGAGCTGACGTGCCACTTGAACAGTTTCTGTTGCATCAGGACAACGCTTCCCCGCACACGGCAGAAACAACAACAATCGAAATTGGTGTTATTGGCTTTGGCAGACTTTCCCACCCCCCATACTCTCCGGACTCAGCTCCGTTTGACTTCGGGATTTTCACTGCTATCAAGTCTCAACTAAAAGGTCAGAAGTTTAAAAGTTTACATGAACTCAAAACTGCCACTGCAAGAATAACATCCCAGTTTGATGAGATGTGGTAACGAAATATATTTGACCAGTGGATCAACCTTAATCGGCGATGTATACAGCACAACGGAGAGTATTTCGAGAAAAAATAACGCTGCTACCGACATCATGACGTCTTTCGACGTCGACGCTCAAAATTCTACGTGCGACGGGCCGCTGATACTGACTGTACACCATTGAACATTATTTTTACACACTTAATCACAACTGAATGAGATTTGGGAATATTATTAATGAATGATCGTTTATTGTTGTAGTATATTTGTTATCGCTAATCGATAAATTAACACAATGCTGTACACATAATCTACGTTATTTTTGAACAACCCTCGTACGCATTAATTTATGTTTTTCGTATAAGACTAATGTATATGACAGTTTTAAACATCACTTTATTACGCGTATATAATGCTGTACATTTTACTTACTACTGGTTAAGCTGTGTCGCAAAAAACGTTTGATGAGACAACTTCCCAACACAACGATGCTCCCCCATTATTTTCGTCTATAACAAATAATTGTTTGCACTTAAAGGTGCCGATAGTTTTCGGTTTGGCTCCATTGTTTACACCAGATATCGTTTTCGAAACACATGATGCACACCTTTCCGAATATTTCCGGGGTAATTAAGATTCAACTTTCGTTAAACTGATATTTTAACATTTACATAGTTATGATTTGTTTTAGGTGTTTTATGAACAAAACATACAATGATAAGATTGTTGTGGTTTAAAACTTAATATTTACATTGCATAGGCATTTTAATAGGGAAGGGGTATGCTTTCATAATCGTATGAACGCAATGTCGCATCAACGGCGTAGTAATATCTGTGAGTCCTATTTTTATGCAAATTATATTTTGACAATAATATTAACAAGAACTAAAATGTCTTATACTGTTAAATGTTACTCATTTTTTGCATTTATTGTTGATGTTTGATTAAATGTTGTTGTTTTTTTAATTAATATACTTGAACATTTCGTTCCAGTTCTGCTTCTACAATAATCAATTTGACATTTTTTTAACTTATGCTGGATAGGATTATATCATGCAAGGTCTACACGTGTTATTATTAAACAAAGCCATTTCACTTGTATGTAATATGTACATGTTATGGTATTTAAGGTAAACATTACTTTTCTTAGAAGCGACCAAGGAAAATCTTCATAACGTAACATCGGTTTACGAACGTAGCTCTAAAATGGATTTGATTTCACATTGATGTGTCTCTTTGTTAGATGCATATAGATCGTCTAATTTATTGTGCATTTATATCACGGTTAATAATGGTGAATAGTTTAATATGTACAATAAGAAAAAAAAAGCATTTTCAGATATATATTAAACTGTTATCCTTTACTTTATATTACAATGTTATCCTAAATTTATCCCTAAGACAACTTATGCCCAGGCAAAGCAAAGAGCTTAGATACGCCTGTGTCCAGGGATGATGTTGATCAATGACCTAGCTTACACTTGTTTAGTGATGACATTTGTGGATTGTTTTGCATTTTTCTGTCCGAATTAAAATTTGGATACTTTGGTGTGGATTTAAAGCATTTAAGAGCATTAAGTCTCTATCTGTTGTGTTCATAATTATACAGGATTATCGAGAATCTGTTAAACTCTCAGCCTAGGAATTGTGTGAAGTCTTTATGATGTGGATTTACTGTAGTCTTACTAACAAAGCACCTCTTATTGTATACTTAACTTTCTAAAGCATTAATAATGTGTGGTGCTTGTTGGCTATACTGGCCGAAATAGCAGTTCTTCTTGATGTCACAGTAATTTTTGCATCTGTTTAAGTTACTTTTTTAGTTTTGTAGAGATGTGATATATGCAGGAAAAATACAAATATTATGACTAATAATGTTTACATGAAATTTTATTTGTTGAATGAAACTGAACGTAAAATGAGGAGAAATGACCTTTTTGTAGGGAACTATTATATTAATCGTAGTTTGCATTCTATTTATCGTAGTTCGGTTACAAGGGGTGGTCTTCGCTGTTCCGATAAGAAAACTGCTGTGCGTGATATTTCTCTTAGAATGGCAATAAAATGCATGTTAAACAAAAAAATATAAAGGAATGCTATGAAATCATCCCAAAAATACTGTAAATATAAGGACTGAATTTAATTTTGGTTGCGCTCATGCGATTATGAACGCAATGGTCAAACTGGCAAATCCATGATGCTCGCATGAACGCAACCAAAATTCAATCCTTAAATATTCTTCCTAAATACAGTTCCTGGTACATGTATCTTTACCGTTATTAAAACATATAAAAAAGATTGTTGTTAGGATTTACTGTACTTTTTACAATTCGGTCTGAAAATAAAATAGAAATCATGTGTAGCATTGTCAATACAGTAATATGAAAAATAAGTTATACTCAACATAATGCCATTGAAATATAAAATGTCGACCTTATACCAGTAGCCAATGTATATTAAACATTATGATCAAGGTAAAGCATATACATATACATGTAATTGACAATGTGAATAATATTCAAACCATGCAATGAAAATTATCGCAAGCAATACAGTGTACAACCATACGTATAAGACCATAAACAAAAAGCATCACATGTACAAGTACACATTTGTAGATATGACTTAAGATTTCTGTTCACACTCTGTATGTACTGTTAGTGTACTAGCTGGAACGAAGGTTTGTGCTAGAATTAAAAGATTTCCGCATGCAAGTTGTCGAAGAGATTAACGCGTAACCTCATTTTATAAATGTAAATAATATGGTTACATTCAATAATTACAGTCCTGGGACATGTAACATAATGATATCGATTCATCGTTGTTGTTGTTTTCCTATTAGCAATTTTGGTAACAAAGAAGACCTGACGATGAAGGTACACTAATTGAAAATATACATTTATTATAGTTTGAAATGTTAGGCTACAAAATATCCTAAATCTATTCAAACAAGTTGCATTATATGACAATTTACATATATATCGTTTTAAACAAATGGTTAACTATCAGTCGTTCCTATGTTCTGTCCGAAAAGAGCGAAAAGTAAACTATCTGTATACGAGCACATTTTATTGATATCCCGGTACAAACTGTATCAGCCACTGAATTTCTTCTTTTTTGTAAATTAAATATAAAAGAAGGTCTTGCGTTGCTGCACCATTTATAAAATAAATTAAATTATGTTGCGCGTAACATTTAACAGGCATACGTTTACAAGTCGATACGTCATCTAACAGTAAATAAGCTACTGTCTATAAGCGTGGATGCCATAAGTTATGACATTTGTTATTAATTATGATAACTGGATATCTGCCATATTAGATTTGGATGCGATTTTTATGAACAAAAATCTACCAAAACAAAAACATTATCTAAATGATGTTAGTTGTTAAAAAATACCATCAACATAACATTATCTCAACAGCAATAATAATTTACATTTAATACTTGAATATATATGCATGAATAACATTTGTCACATGCACTTGCATATATTTGAACACGTGTACAATATTAATGATTAGCTGCTATATCTCTGAATGGCAGACTTATGGAAATTCCTGGATTTTAAAACTTATAACTTTGCATCTGTTAATTTACGAACGTTTGAGACTCATTCATAGCCATTGTTTAGTGTTGTAGTAGCAATACTAGTGGGTCGACATCAATAGCAAAATACGAAAAACAAATAAATTCTGGCACATATGCGAACAAATGGTATTTCTCTTCGTTTTTTTTTCAATTTTTTTACGCTAACATCTACATTTCATCAGTTTACTTCAATGGTTAATATATCAGAATTCCATTTAAGCAATCATTGTTAACCAACTCCTGACACTTTTACTCAAACTGCAGGTAGTTATGTTTGGAAATTTATTCACAAATTAGTTTTCCAATAACAAGACTGTAAACTGTTTTAAGTATACGACAATTTCAAATTAACATATGCATTTTCTTCTTTCACCAAGCCAGAATATTTGTCCGAAACGTTATTGTAGATTGTATTGTTCATCGCGCGAGCTTCTTGTCTGTTGCCTTGTGACAGAACCGAATATTCATGAAACGAAGTTTCAGCGAGGGTTTCGTACTGATTGCCAGGCTGGGATTCTGAAAATAATGAACAAACATAATTTGAATTGCTTTTAATTATTTATTATTCCATTGAATATGGCAACTGCTCTTTGGCAAATTGGTGAACCATTTGTTTAGTCGCATAACTATTACATATAAACTCATATTTACGACATAATAGCTGATGACTTCGTTACACGTAATTCCGAGTAACCCCTGTTATACTTTTGACCTATTATCACGTAAGTATGACTTTTCGATTTATAATATGTCGTAATTAGGGCCGTATGCAATCGTTGAAATTTGTCTATGTTGTTAGTATAGCTAAATCATTCGTAATAACGTCTTAGTCACTCGTTATTCTGACTTCTATTAAAGGTTGATTTTATACGATTTAACGATGTAATAACATGCCTGCAATATAATGCAGGTTTTTAATCAAAACTACGCTTAAAGGTCAATTATGATTATACCGTTTCTGAAGGATTCATATTCGGAGTTCGCATTGGCAGCTTGGTTACTCGCTCTATAACAAACAGTTCTATTATTTATGGAGTTGTGTTACAATAGATCACTGAATATGTTATATATACAATAAACAGTTCAACAAATGTGTATAAACTATATTAAAACTAATTGTCCACAAATGTAAATATCACACGACTGATACGTACTGTGTTTTAAATAAGTCATCGTAATGAGTTGCAGACTCAGGATTACCTAAAAAATATGTTCCAATAATATAAAAATACACTATATGCATAGCCCTGAATATTACTAAAACGATGCAAAGTAGTATTACTAAAAATAATACAATTACTCTGTTTTATCCTACTTTACAATACAACAAAAATCCATGTATACGAACATTTCAATTTGCTTCTAAATTTCCACAGCACACCCAAGATGACTGCCACTGCAGTGCCGCCTATAACTCCTCCTACTACAGGCCCGGCAGGCAAAGAGGACCTGCTATCTATTGAATTATAAAATAAATGTTATGGGCGATTTAATGTTACAGTTTGTAATATGTTTCCGTTATTATTTTTGGTTATGTCGTTGGTTGGGACATTATTCGTCCATTGATTTGATATAAAATTTAAATAAATTTAATATTCAGACATTTTATAATAGGTCACTTAAGTTTGTTTACAGTATTTTAAAAACGGACAATTTCATGTTGTGTAGTCTTACCCAAAACCAAACATATTAAAAAATGAGAAAAAAACAAACATTAAGTGAGGAAACAATGCATACCAGATGTAGCTTGTGTTATCACAGTTATCACGGTAGTTTCTTCTGATTTTCCAATTGAATTTTCTGCATACACTTTGAACTCATAAGGGGTACCAGCAACTAATCCATGAATGGTAATTTGACTGACTGTTGCAGAGACGTTTACGTACTGCCAAGTTTCATCGGCTGTTTTTTTGTAACCAATCACGAACCATTGGTCTTCACCTCCATCGAAACCCGGTTTCCATTCAACGGTTACAGAACTTTCAGATACCAAGACTTCCACGACATGAAATTGATGTGGCAAAGCTGGCTGCTCTGTACAGTACAAGGAACGTATTTCAATAATGTCTCATCCATATTCCTTTGTGGAATATATGTTTATTCGTTCTTAAAGTGATATCATTTTTCTTACCTTCCTCAGGCTACTGTCAAAGATAATATCTATGTGTGCCAAACGTGTGGTATTGCTATGATTAAAATTAACTGGTGCCAGATAATGTGGGAAATTAATATCATTGTTAAGATACATTTAGACATAAACTCATTTATCTCTATTCTTGAAGTGAACAAATTGAAATATTAAATTTATAAACATACCATTTGCTCGAATTACAAATTCCTGTTCTGTAGAGCCTAAGTCATTGTAAACATGGACCGAATAGTTGGTAAAATCTTCACTTTGTAGTTGATATATCGACAGGTTTGTCTGTAGTCTGTCTTCGGAAATTTGTATTTGAAGTTCACTAGTAGTGTTTAGTGTTAACAAGTCGTCATTTCTTTTCATTTTCTTTCGCCAAACATATGCAGATGTATCATTGGGAGGAGGATACGCCACAACAGTGAACACGAGGACAACGGATTCATGTGATCTTCTAAAGACAGTGGTAATCGGTGGAGAAAATGGTGAAGGTCTCGGCTTACCTTCAGTTAAAATAATAATTTTATACAATAAATATTTATACCGAATATTAAAATTAACAATCTGCGTCACGGCAAATAAATGATAAATAAATGTCGCAATTAATTTAACTTACACAGAATCATGATCTCCATTTCTCTCACTTGTTCATCTGCATTATGGATGTATTTTCCTTTACATTGGTATACACCCACATCGAATTCACATCTTGAATTGACAACACTGGCGGATATTGTGTTATCGCGCTTTTCCCCCAGTAAACGTTCACCACCTCGAGTAATATTTACGATTGCCAGTTTAGCAACGGGGTCACTCGCAGCTTCACAGAATAACGTCACATTCTGATATTCGTGTATGGTAATATTAGATGCAAAGTTTAACCCGCCTGCATAAAATCTACTTATGTTGGTAGGATCTACAACATAAATACTAGTAATATGACGTGGCACAATAGCATATTTGTTTGTTAATGACACTGAGGTCGTATTGTGTGATTTCTATATTTATGAATTCGATGTTGATCCAATATATAAAATTCACTTACATTGCACATCTACGTAAAAAGTTGTTTCGTCGTATGCCTCATCAATAGTACATTCTGTGGCTTCCATTGTGTTGTTAACTCTACATTTGAAATACCCTTCGTCAGTAAGCCGCACACTTGTCAACGTTAGATTTTGTTTCGATCCAATAATGGAACCATTGGCGTGAAACCACGTGAATCTCGTGTTTGTTGGATTTCCGAGCATGAAAGGGCACGTGACAGACAGCAATTCGTTCAATAAAGCTGTATAATTTTCAATAGACTGAGCAACCGCTGGTGCTGAAAAGTAGAGAGTGGATGAAATCAAAATAGCTTAAGCCAATAATTAACATTCATACATGTTAATTATGACGTAATCTATTGGAAAATTTATACATATTCAAAGTGCTTAAACTTAACAGTGAACACATACATGTACCAAAAGTTACCTAGAACATCTAGCTGGAAACTGGATTGATTTGTTCCCTTGATATTTCCATCAAACGTTGTGTTCATGTCATTATAAGCTATGCACGAATACTCTCCACTGTGATTTCTACTGACATTGATAATAGCGAACTCATTTCCAATACCAAAGTTATCGGGTACATTTAACCAGGAATACGTTGATTTTGGTTTACTCTTCGTCGTATACGTGCCCCTGACGGAATGACCTTGGATAACCTTTAAGTGGTTTGTTTTGAGATCCGGTCTACACGTTTGAAAGGTAAACGTCGGTGTCTCTGGGGTAACTAGATAAAAATGTTCAGATGCATATGAGAGTTACACATTGGTTGATAATAAAGCACATGAACGAATTTTTCTGGAATGACTATCTTTCTACATGAAATATTTTTTGTATACAAAAAGCGATTGGTAATAGTAAAATACATGAATATATTTATATTTCAATACATAATTCAAGGTAAAAAAAAAGATATATGCGCAAATGATAATATTTTTACATGTATATATTCTAAGAAAAAGTCCTGATATCGCAAGAACGTGTTTCACTGGCCTTTTCTTGCTTTCGTTTTACTCGAGAATATAGAATTACCATACGTTTCACTTGTATTTTTACCATGCAGACAAGCGGCGATGGTTACATCGATTGTTGTTCTTATGGTGCCTATATCGTGAGTTCGATACTCTTGGAGTTTCCAGTTTAAAAGAAGTTTTGTTAATTATTGTAAGCAATAAAGTTGTAATGGTTGATATTATTTCTACTTTATTTAATTAAGACGCCTTTGTATTGCTTAATAATATACCAATTATATTGTTAAGGGTGTCACTCATCCTAGTTTCATAGATTATATACCTCGTATATGCTTACAGTATGTAGATCACTCTTCCCCGAAATAATCATGTGGAAAACGCTACTAGTGATAAATTCCGCTTACACAATACATTTGCTGTAACGCTTATACAACTAGGAATGTTTCTCTTTTCCTTCCCGGTCGGGTCGAGAGTATTGCTAGCAATACACTGAATAATGGTATCGTCCATTAGAGAAGTACTGCAATTACCACCTGTTGCAGACAGAGTACCATTTGCTGTCCATACATAACTAGCAGGAGGATTCGAAAGTGCATTGCATCTTAAACTGAACTCACGACCTCTCACAACGCTTATGGTGGGACTGGTAATTTGTTGATCATGTTCACCTCGATAATAGAGAGAAAGTTCTGTCACAGGGTCTGCAATAAGTGACAATTATACTGTATAGTGTTTAAGTCAAATCTTATATGAATAATACTTGAATTAATGTTTAACCATATATTAAAAAAATAAACAAACTTACTTTCTGAATCACTAACTGAAATTAGACTAACCATACTATAACCAGTTTGTATACTTAATTGATGTCTAAACGAGATAAACATATTGCGACTTATATTGAACACTACAGACAAACACAAAAGTAATTTGCTTGTTTTGAAGATACTCACATAACAATTCAAGCGTATAAGAGGCAGTGACGCTTCCAGTAACGACCTGCTTTTCGAAAGTTGCGTTCATTTCATTGACCACTTCTAGTGTGTATGTATCATAACCGCTAGACTGCACACTTTGAATTGTGAGTTGTGTTCCGTTCATTAGTTCTCCACCTGGCAGTGTCCACGTATAACGTGAGGGTGGAGGGCTACTGCTGCTAATACAGGTCAATGTCAAGGTTTCATTTATTACCCTCCGGATGTTCGTCGAAGTTACTGCAAATGTCCCGACTTTACACACTGGAGTAGACGGTGGATATGCAGCAAAATGATGGATTTAGCATCTTGTTTTTGCATAAACAACGTTTGCTCCTAATTATTCGTACTGTTGTTCGTTAGGGAAAAAAATAAAACGAACAGTCCCCATAAAATAGACACTACCAAAGAAGAAACACACACACGGAAATTTGCAGACTAATAACATTTCCAGCAACACTGTAAAACAGCTACCATGCACGTACTACATTTCCAGCAACATTGTAAAACAGCTACCATGCACGTACTACAGTTCCAGCAACATTGTAAAACAGCTACTATGCACGTACTACATTTCCAGCAACATTGTAAAACAGCTACCATGCACGTACTACATTTCCAGCAACATTGTAAAACAGCTACCATGCACGTACAACAGTTCCAGCAACATTGTAAAACAGCTACTATGCACGTACTACATTTCCAGCAACATTGTAAAACAGTTACTATGCACGTACTACATTTCCAGCAACATTGTAAAACAGCTACTATGCACGTACTACATTTCCAGCAACATTGTAAAACAGCTATCCAAAGTCTATAATCAAAATAACGTGACGGGCCTCGAACTAAGTTGCCGATACCAGTATGATATAAGATTTATCCGTTTAGACGGATTACCTTATTTATACTAAAATGTGTATGGATTTTATTCAAGTTGATCGGTGAGATATGTTAGATTTAGAATCTGTAAAAAAAATTTGAAGTTTGTGGATACAGAAACAAGTCAACGAAATACAAGTTTTGCTAATTAATAGATCTCGCCTGCGGTTTATTGTTCATTTGTTTCAATAAATGTTATGGGTCTACCCACAAAGAAAAACCCGCTTGCACCCATTGTATTAAAATGAAATTGATTAAATAAGCTGCTAAAACTTTTTTGTCATATGTATAAAACAAACTCATTATGTCGTCATGGGAGATAGCTACCCTGATAACTTGACTGCACATATTTGTATCGATGAAACGCTTGGTATTTGGAAATGTGTTTTACAATTTTATGGTATGTAATCCTGGATAATGCTTTTATTCGGGGTGCAGAAATACACAAGCAACAGGTTAATTATTGCAATTTTCTTTTGGCTGGAGATAAGACAATTTTTAGTGTCACTTATTTATTAGTTTGTCCCATATACACTGAATCGAGGGTTACGGCACCGATGATGACAATTGATTCTTATATAGTGTGTGTATCTATTTTCAGTTAAAATTCATGAACACGCTTATCTCATGCATATAAGACAGTTATGTGTGGACATTTGTTCTGATATGTTTGCTTACATGCCTTTGTCTTTATGTCTCTATTGCAACACCTTCACGAAAAACGCTGATCACAGACATGATACAATGTCTTTGTTACTGTACATACACAATAACAATAGGGAAAAGACAACACTTTACGCACATGATTTAAGCCCGGTTTACCCACTACACGCCTTATATAAATCTCGTGTAGATGTTTAGGACAATGTGATTATTATTTTCGCAACAAAACAAGTGCAGTTAGGCACTATGCATTACACATTTTAAGCATTGCTAATAGAATAAAGTACTTACATAATATGTTTACAAATAAACGGGTTACGGTTGCGTGCGTATTCGTAGATCCGTTCGTTGGTGTTATAATACTCGTGGCACTACACGTGACTTCGTCAGAGTAATTACGTTGTTCCCATTTTAATGTTATCATCGGATTGTTGATAACTGAATTATTAGATAAGGTCCATAAAATATTCGGTGTTGGGTTTCCAGAAGAGTTGCATTCTAGCGATACAGTTCTGTTTTGTATCAAATAAATCGTGCCACTTACAGTTACCATCTCGTGCAGAATTGTCGGCTTAGACGGATATGCTAAAATAAAACAAATATAACATTTGCTTTGAAGTAATGTTCGATTGCCAATTGCCAATGTTAAGAATGCAATTTAATAATGATTTATTTACGAAACCGATACGTATTGACTACACATTATAATATACATGTAGTGCTGCTATACTTTTGAAGCAATACTACGTAGTGTAGAAAAGTAAATACAATGGTAGGAATTATAGTTTTTAGAAATTGCGATTTTGCTCCGACATTAATGGCATATGTGATTTAAAAGAAATCATGTGTATCCATAAACACAGTCGATGGAATTAAGTTAATATCAAACTAATTTTTAAAACTCAAAATTAGGCAACATCAATACCGATAGCTATACATACTTCTTTTAATTAATGTGTTCAAAACTTTAACGGCCAGTTAAGCCAACAGCCTGTTCACTTTAGATGTAAATACAAATAATATTACAAGCATGTTGTTTATCAAACATTTGACAATTATTTAGAATAAACTCACCCTTTAAAATTTTAATTTTTCATTTTCTTAAATAATTTCATTCAAATTTTAACAGTTGTTACCTTAATTGTCGGTTAAAGTTTTGAGCAACAGGGTCCTAAGCTATATATTTACATTGACTTGATTCACACTTACTCAGCACATCGATAAGCAGAGCCCTGTTGGATATGATTGTCCCGTATCCGTTTGAAGCATTGCAGTATATTCTGGCTCCGTGGTTATCAGTGGTAGGCGTTATTGTAAGAATGCTGCTCGTCACACCTCCAACCGTTACACTGCTGCTATTCCCAGTAAGGTTTACATCGTCCGTGTAGTCAGAAGGTGTTCTGTTATCCAAGTGCCAGGATATTATGGCTGCTGGACGTCCCACGGACGATATACATCGAATGTAACTGATTGGAACGCGGGGGAAGACAGATATTGCTGGTACGTCTGGAGTCAAGTTTACATATAGTACGGGAACTAAAATATATAAAGCGTAAACAGTGTACGACGATAACAATTATTTATAATTATAATTATGGTTCGTTAAAGTTTTTTAGTATGTTCATAATTAATTAGGCAAAATTTTTTATAATGATAATTGTATAATAATAGCATAAAAATAGTCTATAGTCACTTAATAGGCGTTCTTGGAACAATAACAACTGTTGTCCCAAGGTGTAAGGGATTATTTTGGAACAGTTAAAAATATCATCACTTATACCAAGGGATAACCGGTTTAACGATTCCTTAAACACATATGAAACAACTCTTTCATTACCAACGTTTTAACAAACACATATCTTTTCTTCGAAATTCCTAGCGTGATATTACATTTCAAACAAAAAACTGCTTCTGTTAACTTGTACAGTGATTTTTATTAAATGAATTACTACTACTTCTACTACAACTATTATGTTTACTCTACAGTATTTATCCGTGTTTATTTCTTTGGTTCCGTAAGAAAAAAATGCACATTTGTGAAAGAGTGTCAATTGTGTTCCCAAAAAGCTTTAAGATAATCAAGGTATTGAGAATCAATATCTAATTGAAAGAAAAACTAATGTTAAATATGTTATTTTCAGCCGTCGTTTACATACGCATCTAACTGATGGAGTCGTAAAGTTATTCATCGACAACAGATCTTTCCACTGTAATCAAATCAAATCATGTTTTCCCAATATTTTATTCGTGAACATAAACAGAATATGCGTTATACGTGTGGTTAATATGTAGATATTTTATGTATATTATTTTATCGTCATTATTGTATATCAAGGAGATAATATATAATATGGTAATATTAATGATGTCTCTGGAGTTTTATTTATCTTATATTTGATAGTATTCTCTACAACCATTTGGTCTTTATTACACTAACACGTTTTAACTCATTCCTGCATGCAATGTTAAAATCAGTAAAATCATTCCAGGATTATCAACGGGAATCAGTTAACAGACTACTGACTAGAATGCAGTAAACAGTCATAATATTGTTCATCAAAACTAATAGTCATCAAAAAATAACTAAAGGAAAGATACCTCTTAAATTCGGGTGATGTTTGTAATACTTTTCTTAGTTCTAAATACTTATTCTAATTTTCTAATTATGTAATAAACATAAACATTTGCATTTGAATGTGTCCACACAATGCTAATGTGTGGCATTTTAACAACAACAATCAAATCAATTAGATTGTCAATTTGTTGTTTTTGAAACAATACAACACTCATCATAAGAATCTTACTTCAAAGTCAATATTACCAACCAATTATCCACTTCCTCTGTTTTCAGGAGCAACTATTTATAACAGTATTCGACATGGCCTTGCAAAATGCAATTCATTTTGTAATATATAATGTAGTATACAATATGTTTTTACCGTCTATGCATAGGTTTGCTCTTCAGTGTATTATTTCAGGCAAAGTTGAATATGTACTGTATTTATACACAAGATAGTGTGCCAAACAAAACATATGTCAATATTTAGCACATAGGTTTGTAGAAAGCCACAGACATACAGTATTATAAAGAATGATAAAAACTTTTATATTGACATCCATTATGGTATTGGTAAGACAACAGCAAGCATTGGCTTAAAATGTATGTTAAATGGTATTTATTTATAAAGGAAATCTTAGCAATTGACAAGAACGTATGACATGGCTGAACACTATGTTTGTTCTTTTGGATAATTTGCCACATATCAGGTAAAAACGAATATATTTACCTACGTTTGTATACACACGCAAATTAGTTTCTGTCAATTCCTTATATTTACTGCATTTCAAAAACTAAAAATAATCATGGTCGCTAAAATCGGTTATTATTTTTCGAAAAAAAAGTGTGGTATATTTTAATGCTAAAACTGACACGTATAAGCAGTCAAAGCCCATCGTCTCATGGCGTGCTTTTAGACGAATAAAGGTCTCTTTTGTACCGACAGTTTACTATAAACTTTGAAGTCTTTGAAATAAGAAAATAAAAATAATAACAAAACTGTAATATTAAGCAATCATTGATTGCTTAACATAATAAACAATAATATAAAATGGGCGTAAACCTGAACACAAATATGTATTATAACATGACATCCCGGATTTGACTATAGACATACAACAAAATATCTCATTGTTTCCATGATAAATTTGCAATAATTTACCTGATATATTTAGTGTTATTTCATTGCTGTATGTTGCTTGCGAATTGATGGACATTGAGCACTTCCACTTGTCACCTTGACTGGTTGTGTGCAAGGGTTTCAATGTGCACGTAACTGTCGTCGCACCGCTGCACCCGCAGTTCGGAAATTCATCTGGTAGTGTTGCAGGAAGGGAGGTACAAGTGCTGCCAACGTATCCCATTTCGAGGATACTTGAAGACGTACTATAACCTGCCGGTTGGCGCCACCATCTTACAACTGTATGTGTTGAATGTGTGCATGTTAACTGAAGAGCTTCTTTGACAGTCACTTATGTTGAATTGGATGTCAGTACAGGAGCCTCTGCGTCTTAAAAATGAATAAAGTACGTCTAGTATATGTTTTTATATTTTAATATTGTGCTATACAATAAAAAATGAAACATACATGTATAAACTTTAATTTTTCCTAAAATTGTTAATTGAAATGAAATTATATAGTCCTGGCCATCGATTAACACAAAAAGAAACAGATAGTAAGCGTCATCAGATTAAACTATTCTTCTATATTATATATTATAGATTCATTAATATATCTTTTGGTATTTGTGGTAACACGGCGTTTTTAGTTCAACCTAGGTATTTCCGCTTTCAGTTTGCTTAAGTTTGGTCGACGCTCATGTTGTGCGAATACAAAATAAGCATATCACGCGCCGTATACTTTATTTTTATAATTTCGTAGAAGATTATCTTATGCCATGTTTATTAAAATATACTTATTTATTAAAGTTCTTTGATAATACTTTATATTAACTCAGTTTATACAAAAACATCACAGTATCAATCCTTATACATGTACGTACGTATACCCAGACGAAAACAGTGACATGTAACCCAAACGACAATCTTCAGATATGTATTTGCCATCTTGTTGTGAAATCGAACACGCTACAAGAAGAGCAATCAAGTACACACATTTATCCAGCATATGTCTACAGAGCTACATATGTTACAAGACTATAAACAAAATAAAATTGTCAGCTCATCATGTAAATAACTAATCGATTAAGTCCCTATGTTGACAACGAAGATAAACTAAATCAGGCAAGTACACAACTTCACACCGTGTCAAACTTAAGCTCTAAATATTATTATAATACTTGATTTTAGTGCAAACGCCATTTAGATGAAGTTTACGAAATAGAAACGTATGTATGAATTTCTAGTGGTGTGCCATCCGTAATCTTTAAAATGATGTAAATGGTACATCCAGTTCGTTGTAAACACACCAAGAGTTACGTGTATACCCTGACCGAGGTATCACAGAGTATCACAGAGTTGTCGCACTTTCCACGTTATTCAGCGATTTATATAATTATCAAAGTAGAAACCTCACCATATTTTAATACTATTCAGCACATTTTTGCAGTTAAACATTTATGATGTATGTATATTAGCAAATATATTCAAGCCTGTAAAAAGAATATACGATGACAAAATTGTAACAAAATATACAACGTCTGATTGTGATTGAAACAATATGGATTTATTACACGTATGTACTCGTCAATAATCTAATGTGAGCGCTCTAAAACGTCTTATATATACAATTCTAAGGGATAATATGACAACACAAAAAATGCTAATTATTGACATGATATTAAGTGGCAACATGTATAATGAATCTCCGTTTACAATACAGATTTATGGCCAGTACGTTCGGGTTGAATGAGCAATATCTATAATTCGTGGATAATGCCTTTACATTAGGATACAAGTCACATTTCGAGGGGGGTAATTGTGTATTTACCGTATGCTTTAAATTACATTGTTTATTTCCTCTTGCGCAATGATGAAGCTTTAATTCATAAGTCATAATTATTGCGCTCACGGGTAGGCATCTTTTATGAGATGTCATCGTAGTTACATATACAGTTTTAATAATGACAAACACAAAGTGATCTGATCTCCAGCATTGCAATATGTCAATTTATCCTAGATAATACGATAATAACGAGTTGCACATTGAGTTCAAAATGTCCACTATTTCAAGACCATCTATCAAAATTGTACTGCTTGTTGATGTAACATTTTTTTTATGGAAGTTTATTTATGGCTGTATATAGGCTATCGGTCAATAATCTATAAAATAAATATGGAACAATGAGGACGTAACGAGGTGTTCAACGCATACTTTATTGTTAATTGTAATTTATTTATTATATCTATATAGATCTTAAGGTATTTTAACTACATAAAAAGCAAACCCACCTTTATTACAACATATTCATCTGCAGCCGCCAGATAGGTATACACATTGACCTTGACCAGTACTTGGTAAAGACATCCGTCTTTCTCAGTGATGTTAACATATACTGGTAACAACTCCAGCCGCTTTGGCAATTACGTTGTCTAGCTCTGCATCAGACATGATAGCATGTACCCTTTTTCAACATGTTCCTCAATGTAGATTGAGGTGGAGTATCTGAACGTTGAGTTATGATGGTGTCTTTTTCAGGTTAGTCTAAATTAGCGGGGAAGAGAGGGGGTGAGTCCAATCTTTGATTATTGGCAATTTTGGAATGGAATTCAGAGCGGTTTCGGTGGTGACGAAATTTTGGATCACATGCAACTCAAGGCTGTGTTCCACCAAGCTCTGCAGCTGCTTCTCCTTGTCAATGTTGACGTCAATAACATATACATTAAGCCGCGAAAGGATTATATATATAACAACAGTTTTTTCCTGAACGTTATATATCTGCAGATCGGAAGACTGGAAGACAGACCAGGAAACTCCAGTTTGCAAAACGAAAAAGAGCGTGTTTTGTGTTGTTAAAATTTAAAGCTTCATTCACCCAGTTTCCTATCAGGTTATGGCGGGGCAAAACCTTACTGCTTGAGCCAGTCGATCTTGAGGCGGGCGGTAGATGTCAATGACATCAAAAGACATCCCTTACCGTTAAGAAGGACCCTGGAACCATGTTTCTGAATCAGTTCGATGAGTAACTACCAGTGTCCATATCGTTACAATGAAATTGTTGATGCTGGGGTGACCTGTGTGTTTATATGCAGGATGATTTGTAAAAATCAAAACACATTGTTTTTCAATTAAACAACGACACCAACAGTGTCGCAAGAAGAGGTTTTCTGCAATATTCTTTAGCACCCAATTTTAAATCCTTATAACATGAGATGAAGATTTCTTGTCGAGACAGTATGTGTCTTTTTATTAACTACTCATTGATCACGATGGATGACTGCTTGCAAGATTTACTTCTTTAGATCAATTCTGCAGCAGTCGAGTTATTTGTTCACTCAATGTTACGTTATAAATATTTCGTAAATATTTAAGTACAACAAACACTGTATTAAAAACGTTTCACTAAACAGAATAGATGAGTTGAAACACTTAACCCCCCCAACACCCACCCTCACACTCACGCACACACACACACTGTTGTCATGTTGAACATATCTAGCCGTTTTCTGTTGGCTTTTTCAAAGCGTTCAACAGCGAGCGAGTGCTGTTAGAGCTTCGATTACTAGTAGCATTCCTACAAAACATATTCAGCAGGAACAATAATTTATCAAAAGTATGTTGTTGGTTTTTACTTGGAGTTGATTCCCTTGTATACAAAATCCATTTAATATAGTTGCTAGTTCATTATTTCAGCTGTTGAAATGTTATGAAAAGACAAACTCATTTAAAGACATATATATAGGTCAATGTCAAATTAAGATAGCCACCAGTCGACTTGCAAGGCTGCGTGTTAACGGTTCTTTACTTCCTATTTGACTAGCAACCCTGTATACATACACTGCATGTATGCCTCGCGTGCAACCTGATAGCTGCAAACTAGATCACGTTAGCTGACAATCAATACTCAAGCGCGATTTGAATAGTGTATCAGAAAGAATAGAATGCAGTCATTGCATATTAAATGTATGTACATTAATAACATTCACGTGC
>CM051029.1:20752855-20815355 GCA_027627225.1 Congeria kusceri
GTTTCGATGAAGATGCCTTGTAACAATAAATCGTCGGATCGAAAGTAAAACAAAACACATATTTTAAAATTAATGTTTTATTTGTATCAATTGTAAAAATATATAAGGTAATAGCGAACAACATATCTTGAAAGTCCTTTAGAATGTATATAAAGCCAAAGTTAACATTAAGAGGGCGTTCGGTTAAAAATACATAATATATTACTATAATCTTTAGATATATATTACGCAAGTGCAATTTTACACGTAACCTCAGTATGTGTATAACATGGATTGCATAGCATATGCTATTTTATATATGCTTACAGAACGGTGTTTGTTACAGTACTACACATTGTGTTACAGGTCCAATGTTTACGTGTTATGCTTCTAAATTAAAGCATTTAAATATACAATTTTGTAAGAGAATTTAAATGATTTACTTAATTGTACAACGAAAGTAAATCTCCTATATATAGCTACTGGCACTATGCAAATAGAATAGGTCGTAAATAGAACAACCACCTATACTCTTTAGTGATGTATTTCTTGTTGGGGGGATAAAGAGAAGATATAGAAACTAAATGCAATTTGTTTCATTACTATGTTTATAAATTATCATGCATATGTGTTTATTTTTGTCACCCATGTATGACGTATAGCGTCTTTAAGTAAAATGTCAAACATGTCGGACATCTTATGGACTGCATTGTTTTCAAAAATTCCAACACATTTAACATACTTTAAATATAACAAATTGTTTAATACATGTAACTATACCATAATAAATTCCTATTAATTAGGTGTATGAATTAGTGAGACAACATTTATATGTACTATTCACCGTACGTGCTACATACACAACAGTCATAATATCCATATAATATTTGATAATACAGAGCTGCGTTTTACCTTTACATTTGATAACTAAACAGATGAGCGCTCTAACAGCAACGACGCCTGCTACGCTTCCAAAGACAATCCCAATAATTTCACCAGTAGTCAGGCCTGTTTAATATTTAGAAGCATTAATACATGTAGTCATTTTTTTTTCCTAAAACTACATTCACATTTACACGGCGTGTTTTCGTTCATTCAGCAATTATTAGACTTCGTGTTCTTATTTCCAAATATAAAATACATAATTGCTGCACATAATGCAACGAACGTTAAGAATAATGCAATTGGTGAAATAAACCAAAGGAATATCGATGTTGAGTTTTGTAATGTTACTGTTAATGTTTTAATTGTTGTTACAAAATCCATAGAATTATTACTGTTTTGGGTAGTTGATCCTGAAATGAAAATGAACTGTGCTAACTTTAGATTGTTGAAGTGTACAAACAGTAATATGTATAGCTTTACATTTCGTGTCATATTGGATAAACTGCAAAATGTGTTGTAGAATGCTTAAAGGTTGCATGTTCCGACAATTGGTAATACATTTGTAATTATGGGTAATGAGGTTGTAGCGTCACTCACCATTATTTGTGGGATCCTTCGGGGTAAATTCTGAAATCGAAATATTAACCTATAATATCACTGTTAATGGAATATGCATAGGACCGATCATATTATTGTTTTGAACAGTTTAATATTTAATTGCGAATATGTCCCATTTTACAGAATATGATATTTACCTGTTATATTAAGAGTTATTTCGTTGCTGAATGTTGTTTGAAAATCGATGGAAACCGAGCATTTCCACTTGTCACTGGTGTTTGATATGTTTAAGGGTTTCAGCGTACACGTAAATGTCGTCGCTCCACTGCACCCGAAGTTCGAAAATTCTTCCGGTAGCGTCGCAGGACTTGAGGTTCACACGCTGCCAGCATATCCAGTAGCGACGATGTTTTTAGCCGTACTGTCACCTGCTGGTTGGCGCCACCATATTACAGATGTCTTGTCTGAATGTGTGCATTTTAATTGTAAAGCGTCATTGACCTTCAGCGATGTTGAATTGGATGTTAATATTGGAGCCTCTGCGCCTTGCACTGCCAATTTCAATAGTTTAATGTTACGATGTTGATATATTTCACACAATTTTGTAGCGTCATAACTGGTTACACTTGTGCGTGATAAAACATCAATACATATGCATGGACCACAACTAAATTAATAGTTGTAGTATCAATCTGTAAACATGGAAATCTATAAAAACTATTACAGTAGTAAATATGCCATATATTCATCAATGTTACTACATACCAGCAAAACATATATTTGACAAAACTGTCAAAGTAGGAATTCCAACGTTCGACCACATCATAAAGCAAACGGAACTAAACACCACACAACAACTGAGAACATAAAATACAAAATTGTAGATCTGTTCTTGTTCTAATGTCAGTCTTAGGCTGCAGGCAAATTACAAAATATTAAATGTGAGTTAGTCAGTCAGTCAGTCAGTCGATCAGGCAGTCAGTCAAACTGAAGGTCAGAGAACGTGTATATTTTTTTTTAGCAATGGCCACAATTTAAACATTTTAAAATGATGTTTTAATCAAATCGCTGCAGTTGTTCGCTTTCTTCAGTAAAACTAAATACAATTTAATAGATTTTATGTTGAAAATAATACAAATTTGATTTGAGCTAACTGTATCGATATATAAGTGGAACTTTGTCAGCAGTTATATATGCACAAATGACGGAGAAATTAAACTCACGAAAAGCTGTCCAACGTTTACTCAAACATTTTTATTTTAATAACTTACACACATCCATCTGACCTTAATCATATGCATGTATTTAAGAAATCAATCTGCTTACATCCATTTCCAACGCTCAAAACAAATGTTTCCTCCATTTTTATATTACAAGAAACAAAATATTCATGATAAAATATAAATAACATACAAACAGTAACTTATCTTTTCTTTGTTAAGTAGTTAAGTGTTAAAGAAATCGGTGAGATCTGAAGGCACTTTTAATAAGTGTTTTTAAACTGACACACTGACAATAAGTGTCATGATTAACTTAGAATAACTGTAGCGAATATAACCCGACATCATTTTACTTTTACTTTAATTAAAATTGTTTTTACTCTTAAGGTTTCTTCTTTTTATTTAGTTTCATTAATAAAGAGTCCTTGGATTTCCTGTTTCGGCCAAGAAATAAAAAGTGCAAATAAACCTGGAACATTATTGTTGTTTGGTCTTTTATATCCTATTATTTTAAATGTATAATAGTACGATAATTCAGATCAAAACCCTGTTTTATTGTTTAATAATTATGGTATAACACAAGTATGTAAATGTGTCGTATGTACGATTCGAATACTGACTGACCCATATGATTGTTCAGTGTGCAGAGTCGAATAAGGTATTTAGAATATCAATAGTGCATGGTATCGTACTAGGCACAAAACAGTATACCCATTGTACGGGTTTCATATAGAAATAAGCATCATACGTTCCAGTGTATCAGACACGTACAAGGTTACATACCAGGGGTACGAGGTCAACACAGGGTTCAATACGACCACAAGGGTATCATAACAGCATGGGAGCAGTGCGCGGGATTATAGTATAAATAATAATAAAATTGATTCCAATTAATTTACTGTTCCATACGAATCATTTTTTAACAATAATCTAACAAACAAGTTTTTATTATAATAAATATAATAGGAAAACTATATTTAATAATATTTTTTTCTGCTTTTCCGACATGTGTGTTGAAAATAGCATCGAACAAACTTCGTTCGAAAAGGGGTTAATAGTGGAAACTACTAAAACAGTCACCTTAATGATTATTTCGAATACATAGTTTCGAAGTGGAGTGCACTATTCCGTATTTTATAATATTGGGGAATATTATATTTACAAAATAAGTTATCACATTTTCGAAACATAAGTGACACATGAGTGATATTTGTATATACTGCAACACAACACAACAACATAATTATGCACCTTTAAATGAGTATCACTATACCATCCCTACAATTGTTGACAATTATTTAATGCTTTGCTGGAGTTAGGTGTCGAAACGTGATTAGTTTCTTTTACAAATATTTAACGTGTTTTAAGATTATTAATATTATTTATAATTACAATCGGCAACGATTAGTACATTCAATAATTCTGACTGTTCAGCATTTCTTATGTAAATTTAAAAACCGTTCATTTATATGTGTTTGTTTCGCATATACTGATTTTAAATCACGATGTCTTATTCTCCATTTATAAATAGCTGCACTATATTAATAGTGTTGGGGTTGAACATATAACTTGATTAATTGTTATTTAGTATGTATCAGTAAACAGTTTAAATATATAACAATTATTTTTCAATATGTTAACTTATAGTCGTGCATTTAAGTGAACTGCATTATATAAGTGACGCGTTATTGTTTATCTTTAACACAGATTGAACAGTTATCGGAAGCAAGTAAAATGAATTTGAATCATTTATTCAGAATTATTTGGATAATAAATATACTATACAATACAGGTAAAGAATGTTTATTATATGGCAAATATTATTTTTGATATTAAAATAATGATACGTTAATAAGATAATAACACTTTAATAATTCGTTATACTTTAAACGATGCATATGTCAGTTTTTTGTAAAAATGCAAATAGCTTTTAATCTTAATTTTTAAATTAACATTATATTCTTAATCACTGTTCAGGAGACCAGATATAAATCCAATAACGTGTTTGTTATAGCTCTTCGTTCCTGCAATGTTTCATTGTCATCCAAGACGAGACTGGTTGATTTGGAAACAAACGTGACCCTGACCTGTAGAGTGTGCACACCTTCTTCTGGCATAAGTTTCATATACAATAACTCAGTATTAGGACAATATGCACTTGAACTTGGAGTGAAAGACACTAGTTTGTACCACGCAGAGATTGTAATATTCACCAATGGGTCAGCCGAAATGAATTTGACAATTTTCAAGTTCACACGTTCTTCAGCTGGTACTTACACCTGCTCTATTCCAAACTCTGCATACACGTCGTCGTGGAATTTAACGTACACAGGTATAATTATTTACCGATCTATTCTTTATTATATTAAATTCCTATATATTGGTGGATCTTTACATAATTATTATGCTGAAGACGCTCTTTGGTTGTAATTTCATTTTGTTTGTTTCTCATTTCTTTCAAAACAGCTGAAGGCAGACCAAAATTAGTAACAGATTTTACAATAATTTATAATTGTGTCAATAATATTAATATATATGAACGCTCACGATTGCTCTATCGGTGTAGATGGTTATAAAGGACGAAACCTTATACGTAGAAACTGAATTATTGAATCTACAATTAAGCAGAATAATGGTACTGTAGTTGCTTTTTGTGGGTTCAAATCAATCGTTAAAACACTGTGAGAAAATGATTGTACAAATGCACACTGTGATTAAATGTTGATGCTATTCTCTTTCGTTATTGGCATTGAATACACTATTATAATTAGAACATGTACTATTAACACTACCGCTAACAAAACAGCATACAGGTTACTTTAAACGTACCGGATAATCGTATGCATTTAGAGATCAAGTTACTGTTAAGTTCTTAAGGAGTTTTCCCTGCATTTGCAACAACTGCATGTCCTCTTTTAAAGATGAGGATTATGTTTCTTCCATGTCTTAAGTTACTCTTCCTTAACAAAAAAAAATTCAAATGTAATAACATATTGGAAAATTCATAAGAACTCTCTCCGGAATCAATTTCTCGTTTATACCCAACAGCTCAGATCAATATTTCCACACGTTAAACAAAGTGATCAAATGATTAATTTATTTTTATGTAGAGACATTGAATAAAACGTAATTAGGTATCAATTTAATACAATCATTTATGGTGGCATAGAACTGATATCGGATAACTATTAAAATTCGCAATCACATTCGTGTTAACAACTTTGCGTTCGCGAACAGATTCGTGTTACCGCTTATTTATTATGACATGTATATGAATATTAAGAAAGCGTTTGCGAATACTATTCTGCAATATGTTGCATAATTATACTAAATGACATCAAAGTACCCAGAACGGACATTATATATTTTGTCTTTGGGATGCGAGGTCTTCCGAATTATCTTACTAACACGTCCTTTAACGTGATAATTATCTGACAAAGCAAACCTTAACTAGTTAATATTCGTGAAACCACTTAATTGTGCGCGACGTCTTTCCTTTCATATTTCTTACTATCACGAATATTATCATGATAATTTCCTTACCACGCAAATTTTAAGTAAGTTATATCCGTGATACCAAATACGTTTTTATTAACTGAAATGTTCATGTCCGTTCTCGCAAATCGCAAACGCTATTAAGATATAAAATAAATTACACGAACTGTATGTATTAACACGAATGTGTTCGCGAACATTAAGTGGTTATCGTAGGGAAGTGCTATGCCACCATAACAATTGCTTTTGAAGCCTGCCTTGCCATTACTTGAAAAGATATATTTTTGTTAAATATTACTTAACAGTTTCCAAAGGCTAGTCTTTATTTAAAATGCTGATATTTCTACTTAATTGTGGGCATTTTCAAAAAGCTTATCTTTCTTTTATTCAAATTATATATCTTCCAAGTCACAATATTCTTCTAAAATGAAGCGACCGTAACACCTTCTTGAGATTTCGGCGTAATCACCACTTTACCTGCATGCAACTGCTAAACAATTTCAACATTCACATATCTACGTCAGTAAAGCCGTCAATTACATGTATAATGTTCACAAAGTTTATTTTATTTAAAAAATACAAATGCAGTTTAAAACGTGTATTATTGAATATATAACCAACGATCGGGTTGTAGAAAGCTAGTAACTATAGTTCTTAATCACGCTTGAGACTCAATAAATGTATGACCACGCTAACTTTTCAGCCCAATTGCGTATGTTATCAATTGTTTATTATTTTATTGAACAATTTATTGAAGTACTCTTAAACTGTATGCCACATATGTACTTTAACATAACACGTATAAAAACGTCTACTATTTACTAGTTACTGAAAATGCATTTCCTGAACTATTTTGAATGGTTGCTTTAATGTTTAAATTTTAGTCTTAATTTCATTAATGTACAGAGAAACCGTCAATATAATGACACACAGTGGTTCCGACTGAAAATCTCGTATTGGACAGGTTTTCAGATAAACAGGTTTTCATATGAAGCGTGTTAAGACGTACAATGTATAATTTGACAGATTATACAATAACATTATTTTACATTTATTGACTATCATTTCAGTTATTTTGATAACGCAATGTATATAAATTTATCTGTATATTTATTAAATAACAATTTCCAGCATTCATTTACAAAATAATGAGTGATACATGCATTTTCATTTCAATTGTCGAAAAGCATGTAATTGATTGGCTCTGATGTTATCAAAATTTTGTAATGCGTCCAGTGTCTTTTTGCTTTGAAGTCATTCTATATTTTTCAGTTCCTGCACACTTCTCGTCGTCAAATTTCACACACTAATGAGTTATTTTACCAACCGTTTAAGGTCAGTGTGGTGATTAGAGCATTCCTACTTGCGAAATGCTCAATATAAAGCGGGATTGTCAGACACAAAGGTGTGAAATACATGTAATGTATGCTTACGGGACTGCAAAACAATGTAGGATGTCAGGTCTTACAGGCTCCGTTATTGACAGGTTTACATTATACAGAAAATATAGGGATTCTGCCGGGACCGCAGAATAATGTCGGATAACACAGTATCTCGTTATATGTAGGTGTCTTTGTTGACAGATTTCTCTGTAACGTCGATATATATATCTGTCCAGGTATGCAATGAATGTTGCAAAAACAAAATGTCATTTCATTTAAATATCAAGTCTAAAGAAGTTTTCTTCATTTTATGTGATTGTATTAGTTCCAGTGGAATACGTAAACTTGACTCCAGCACTCCAAACGATATCCGTCTTACCCAACGTAAATATCAGCTACATCCGCTGTATATCATCAATGGGACGTCCAGCACCCACTATCACATGGTATATTGATGACAAAACTCCTGCTGACTATACGGATGATGTGGACCTTACTTGGCATAGCAGCAGTGTAACAGTGGCAGATGTGACAACTAGTTATCTTACAATTACGTCTACAACTTATAACCACGGAGCAAATTTTTATTGCAAAGTCTCTAACGGAAATGGTTCGATATCATCAAACAAATTATGGATTAACGTTTTAAGTAAGTATATTCAAATGAGAGTGATATGTTTACTTAACAAATATTGTTTTAAATGTTTTATATATAGTCTATATTAAAAATAAATGAAATTTCTGGTACGTATGTTCGATTGTTTTTTCTGGAAATATTTAGGTTCTAAATTTATATTGACGACATTGAAGAAAGATGACCAATAACATTGGGAATATTATAATTAAGTTTCTTGTTAGGTATTTGTACCAGGTTGAAGTAGGACTTTTGTTCATTGAACGATAGATTACTCATTAGATGTAAATTGACCGATTGATGGTTGTACATTTAGTTATTTAATTCAAGGACATTCAACTTTAAATATAAGGTTACAAAATAACATACTATGATAAAATGTAATTCCACATACTTTTCAGCCCCTCCAACAGAACCACAAATTATATACAAGGAGACCAACTTACAATATGAAATTTCCGTATTGGAAAACGATACATTGTCTCTTGAGTGTTTATCAACTGGAAATCCAATGCCGAACATAACATGGAGCTTGCCAGGCAATACATTTGTGAAAAGCAAAGGGTTGACTATGGAAAATATTCACATCAACAACAGTGGACTATACACATGCACTACCGAAAGTAGAATGTCGCCAACAAATGGTTTAAGTATGACAGTCTCAGAGAACACTACACAACTCGTCTCTATTTTACGTACGTAATGTGCAACATGTAATTTAGTGTGGGGTCACAACGTTTATAGAAATACTTATTTATGCATTTTACCATTAAATTACAATTAGTATTATGTTCGTATTATTTCAGAATGTACATTTATATCAATACATGCAACATTTTATATTTGGCTGTTGCAGACATAAAGTTGGATATATTAAAAATTAAAACAAACGATTTCAATCATGCGGAAGACAATTCGTACATCAAACTTGCATGTGATTGTAAATACTTTATAGGCACACATTTTTATGATTCACTATACAATTTTCACCTTAGACTCTGTTCCCGGTATGCCAAATCGGAAATGCTACAGTTACATTAAATGCGATCCGAAGTGTAAATGGTGAACCATTGGCAATAAACTGTACCAGCAAAAGCAACCCTCCCCCCTCACGCTATACGTGGACTCTTCCGTCGGGAAATCAACAGAATGGATCACAACTCACAGTACATTCTGACAGCAATGGTACTTACACATTGGAGGTGATGAATACAATGAATGCAACTTTCGCACAGAAAGTCATTAGTGGATATTTTACAATATATTTCACACTTGAAATATTATGTAAGTATTTTGCAAAATCTTTCGTTCATTTTACAACTTAATTATAGTTCTCGCATACATATTAAATTTATCGTGGGTTATCCCGTTTCTTGCAACGTGTCGTACTAAATGCAAATGCGTTTATAAACACTAAACTATTTACGTAACTGAATTTTACCACGTGTGCACATTATATCACCTATTGTAGATCCTGTGACAGAAATCTCCCTCTACTTTCAAAGGACGAATGATCAGCTTATTACCAGTCCTACCATAACATTCGTACGTGGCCGAAATGTCAGTTTAAGATGTCATGCTATGGCAAATCCGACCGTGAGTTATGTGTGGTCATCAAATGGTATTATGTCTGCTAAAGGTCCTTTTTGGAACACTACTATTATTGATGACACCAACCTTCAGTGCCATGCAAGCAATACTCTCAACCCAAGTGGTCAGGAACCGAGAAACACGTCTAGTACTAAGAACATTACAGTGAATGCACTGTGTGAGTAGGCTTGAGTTCGTTAATATATTTTTAATAGAGTAACGCCTCTTGTATTTCCGAAAAGCTTGATATTAATATCGACAAACTTAAAACAATTTATTTGTATTAAGAAGTTCAAAACAACAAAGTTCATAATGAAACTTCAAATGATAAAGTCGACTGAAAAATAAACATCGTCTTACCGTTCTTATATATCGTCATATTTTTTTGGTATTGCAATTAATGTTACTGTGTGAAGAAATATGCATGTAAAATATGATTTGACAGATGTGTTGAATTATGTTGATATATTTCATAACAACATCAAACGTTATGAATCAGTAGAAACAGTTAGAATGTCATATCTGACTTGTGCAAACAGATTTTTTTAGAATTTAGCATTATTTAACGCATACGTAGTATGTGCATCTTGGATCGTTCTGATTCAGATGCCCCAGGGACACCAGCGTTTACATTTCAAACGTGTGGAACGAATAGTCCAACGAATAACTTGAAGATAATCGAAGGTCATTCCGTCAATGGCACATGTACCACAACGAGTAAACCAAGATCATCATATTCATGGACACCTGGGCCATTTGGAATTGGCGAATATTTCTTTATCAGCAATGTCAGCAAAAACCACAGTGGAGAGTACACGTGCAAAGTTGATAATGAAATGACAACAACATTTGATGGAAAAGTCAACGGAACAAATCAATCCAGTTTCCAGCTAAATGTTCTAGGTAGGGTTTGTATTTTCTTACCGTTGAAGTTTTGCACTTTGGATGTATATACATTTTCCAATTGTGTACTTTTTAATAAAAGTGCACCGAGAAGTTGATTTATTGGCTTAAACTAATTTGTTTTCATTATCGCACTGCCTTTCAGAACCACCGGTTGTTCGGTCTTTAAGCAATACAACAGTTTTATTGAAAAAAAATTTGTCTGTCTCGTGCCCTTACACACCCGTAAATCTATTAGAGCCGAGATTCACGTGGTTTCACGCCAATACCATAACTATTAAATCGGGTCAAAATCTTACGTTGACGAACATACAGGTCTCTGACGAAGGATATTATACATGCAGAGTCAACACCACAATGGAACCCACAGGATGTAGTGTTATGGAGGCATACGACGAAACGTCGTTTTATGTGGATGTGCAGTGTAAGTAAATAGTAGCGTATATATTGAATTAACATATAATATAGAAAATACGCTTGCGAGATCAGTGCCATTAAAACCATATGAACAATTGTTAAATGTCATGTTATTTGTGTTGTAGATCCTGCCAACATACATAGATGTTATGCCGATGGGTTCAACTTTGCCTCTAATATTACAATAAACGAAAGTCAAACTTTGATTTTATTATGTAAAGCAGACAGTGACCCCGTAGCTAAACTGAAACTCGTTAACAATACTCGCGATGGTGAACGTTTACTGCGGGAAGAACACAATAACAAAATATCTGCCACTGTTGTAAATGCAAGATGTGAATTTGATAATGGTGTCTACCAATGTAAAGGAAACAACATGCATAATGCAGTGGAACAAGTGAGGGAAATGGATATCATGATTCTGTGTAAGTGATAGTGATTGAAACATGTGTTGATCATTTTTCTCCGTGTCGCAGTCTTGTAGTTTTAAAGCTCGATCTTAATATTTATGTTGTATTATTCTTTTTTGTAACTGAAGGTAAGCCGAGACCTTCCCCATTTTCTCCACCGATTACAAGTGTCTATAGAAGATCAAATGATTCCGTTGTCCTCGTGTTCACTATTGTGGCGAATCCTCCTCCCAGTGACGCATCGACATATGTTTGGAGGAAGAAAATGAAAGAGAATGGCAACTGGATAACACTGAACAATACTAGTGAATTTCAAATACACATTTCCGAAGACAGACTGCAGACTAACCTGTCCATATCTCAACTACACCGTGAAGACTTTACAAACTATTCGGTCCGTGTTTACAATGGCTTTGGCTCTACAGAACAGGAATTTGTCATTCGAGCAAGTGGTATATATATTTGTTATTTATTTTCTCACTTCAATTATAGCAATAAATGTATGACTAACTAAATATATTAGACAATGTTGTATTTTTTCTCACAATCGCGCAACCAGGTTTTTAATTTATAGCAAAACAAAGTGTTTGACAAACATAGACATTATCATTGACGGTGCCCTTAGGAATGTCTGGAAATCGCACTTTATGAAAGAATAAACTTATGCTTTACATAAAAATATGAATAAACCATTATCAAAATACTTTGCTCGTATTGTTCAGAGCAGCCAGTTCTGCCACAACAAGTTCATATCGTATTGGCCTAAGACAGCCGTATTAGCATTCAGCCTACGGCCTCAGACCAATACGGTTGTCTTCAGCCCAATAACAAGGCCAATATGAATTCAACTAACTAATTACGTTATATTATTGTCATCTGCTCATTTTGAAAATAATTGATATGAGAGATCGTACATTCACACTTTAATAATCTTGTGGATGTGAACGCGTATTTTGTTCTGCGAGTCTCTGATGTTAGTGCAGTGTATTTAAGCATTAAAGCAGCAGTCCAGTAATATGTTAATAACAGTAACACTTTTCAGAAATGGTTTCTAATGTACATCGCACCGATTAATATATAAAAACGCATTGCAATCGGTAAAATAATAACGTTTTTGTAAATTGTTATCGTACAGTTATCTGTATGCGATAGCTGGTGATGCCTCTGGAGTAAATCAGCAGGTAAATAAGTATATATTCATTTCGTACCAATCGTTTCCAAACATAAACATTATCAAATGCCAGTTTTTAGTCGAATAAAGGTAATTAAAGTCCAATAAAAATAACGCCAATTTAAGAAGCATAGAATTATATTCTATGGACTGCGGCTTTAAGTAACCGTATTGGTGAGATTAAAGGAAATTGCATAAAGCACATAATATTGATGGCACTTTCATTGTATGACATAATTATGAACTGTACACAATAACCAGATCAATATGCATGTTGGAATATCCACCAAGCATACATAATTGTACTTAATGGGACTATTAACGACATATTGGCTTCATATTTCACTATAAATGATATTATATGATAGGAATAAGCCAAACAAAATCATTTGCATTAAATAAATAATAAAACTTATAATAAACAATACTAATTTTGAATAAAATCAAATAAGCAACAAGTTCGAAAAACAAATCTCAAATGGGTATCGAAATCACGACTTTGGAACCATTCCAAGAAATGACAGTAGACAGCGCTTTAACATACTTCGCTACTCTGCTTGGTAAGATAACGTGTGTAAACTATGGTTATACAAAGTAGACACAATTCTGACGTCAAAGTGTAAACATGAAGAAGGCCAAACAAACACGTCCCTTATTAAAACTTGATTTTTGTCGCAGACATTCCCCATTATATATATCCTGTTTTAACCGTTATAATATTAATACCAGTATTAATATCTACATGTCAGATTTATTTTAATAAATTGCCACCGTGATTCCCTGTTTGATGACATAGTCCCTTTAAACACTAAATACTAAAATCAGCGTTTATATTGCAGTATGGGATTGAAATATTGTCAGTGTTGAAAAAAAAAGACAGAAACGAAAAGAGGCGTGTTCGTTGAATGAAATACCACACACGAATGTCAGGGCTCGTCTTCACCAACCCATTCTTAGACTTAAGAATATTATTGAAAGTGTTCTGTTCAAACAACACTGTTAATTTAAACTGTATTTGGTATTCACCAACGCTACTGTATTGATTTACTTTATTTTTGGTTAATATTTCAGATGAGCACTTTCAAAGAGGTGTGTCTTTTACTTCATACGTAGCAATAGAGAGCATGCTATTATCGCTGGAAATATTTAAATGCGTGCCCGTTTGAATTTACGACTAGATGCAAGTCGAAAGTTGTTCCAGATACTGCAGTTTAAACTGTGTTAAACCCCATATGTGTGGTTTGACTATAGTGGTAATAAAAGTTTAATATAAATTTAAATAGGTTTTATGTTTATGTTATATTGGCTTTATATGTTTGTTTGATGTTTGTTTTATTTCTTTCTTAAACCACTGAAGTGCGTACATTTCCACCGTTTGGCCTTCGATATTAGTCAGTGTTTTCACCCCATATAGCCCATACAGCATACGTTAAAGCGTTTGTTTAGCAAATATTCTAACAACATGATTTTTGCACTTTGTGTTAAAATGTTTTGTGTAAGAATTTCGGCAAATTTGGTGTTCTCTTGTGTACCATCTGAATATGTTTTCTTGCATTGTGCTCATCTAATAGGCAAAAACTTTGTTTTGCAAAAAGAATCAACATACATTTCATATGTTTATACTTTTTCACAACACATGTTCTCGTGATGGTAAACGTTTCAATAATTTCACAATCCATCCAGAAATGACAGACGTATAGAGTGGAAACGAAACGTATACCCCATTGTTCGCATTGACATCTGAATGTGACCTTGACCATGGATGTACTAACATGAATCTAGCTCGCGACACATTGTCTTATGATGGGGAAAATTAATGCCAAGTTCTTTTAAAATCCATCCAGGAATATCATATATTTATATAGCGGACACGAAACGGGACGGCCGGAAGAACGGACGGAATGAAGAACGGACGGACGGAAGGACACGCGCAAAGCTATAGCCCTAACCAGTTTCACCGGTGGGGGACTAATTAAGAAACCACTTTTAATTATTTAATGGCTTATTAAATAACAGTTGACTGAAATGCATGAACATATTAAAATGCATTTATAAATGTTAACATATTTTAATCAATTTATATTTGCGCACAGAAGCTAAATGGCCGAAAACACACCTCAATGTACCCTTATTAAAACTCAAGTTTACCTCTGCATTTCAAGTACTATACGGCTCAAACAAAAGCTACGGCAACTAGGACTCCGGCAACAATCCCAGCCATGTTTGCAGGCAAAACGCCTGTTTGTCAAATGAAATATTTAATAGAACATCTTTTTTTATTAAAAAATACCGTGTACAGCATAGAAACAACATGCATGCATTGTGTTATTAATATTTTTGTTTGTTTCGTCATCATCATCATCATCATCATAATTATTCTCGACGTCATAATCATCAACACCATAACCAAGATAATTTTCGCAATAAAATAGTTGTTTGTTTTTTTTAATGTAAAGTGGCATTTAAAATTCCTAACTAATATCAATATCACGATTCTCATCATTATAATTATCATTGTCATTATAAGTACCATTACTAATATGTCAGTAGATCACGGGATTGATGCATGTAATTAGTAATAGTATCAGTTGTATCATCACCACCATCATCATTATCAGCATCATCATCATCAACATCATAATCATAATAATCATCATCTTTATCATCATTATCATCATCATTGATCCCCTGGCAAGAGCAGGCCAAGCCTACGATGCAGCTTTATTTGGTAAAGAACGCCTCCGTCTTTTGACTGCGAGGATTGAAGAGGACCTTCCTATCTAGCGGAATTAGGCCAATAAGGCCGTGCGGGCGCTCGTGAACAGCCAACTAGAGCACTGCGGTTTGTTTATTGAAATATCTTTATTGTCAAAACTTAGTATTTTCACAGCACTATGGCTGCATTCGTCCAGGTCTGCCAGCCCCTTTAATACATATAAATCTTACCTGTTAGACTAAATTTTACTATTCACCGGAATTATATAACATGTGAGTTGTGGTTTCCGTGCTAAAACCGTTTGGCCTCAATAAATTGTGCGCCAGGAGACATTTTGCCTACTGGCAATACGAATAAGCATGGCAAGTAAGGTACATGTAGCGTTGCGCCATTGCTTATTAGCGTCTTTCTCGGAAAAAAAGACGTCGGGCTACATCCAATAGAAGCGCTTGAGGTTCCCGCGACTGCCTGTTCAGGTTTCAATTGTACTGGAGATCCCGCAGCTCCAGTAGTAAATTTCGCTATTTATGGTTTTACGTATTAAGCCAAAATGCTTTATCACAGCCAATGAAATTTGCTCACGGTGTCTGATATACGCCGGAATTTAAACATGCAGTATTTAATTCTAATGCGATTAGAAGGGAATTGTTGGCATATATAGTTTCAAAACGGGTCAGCTTTGTTGCATATTTTCGATTAATCAAATTATAGCTATTTGAAATATGCTGTAACTAATGATGAATAAATTGATTTTATGTACACTATTTCACGTTTAAGTTTACTTTACAATTTTATTTTAGCAGCAAATCTTTTTTCTGTATTTACATACATGTATTTCGTAACTATTTATTCAAACTTGGGTCATTTTACAAGAGATCTCAAGTTATTGTATTATTTGTATTTATAAATTATTAAATACATAATAGAAGAACAATAAGTACATGATATACGGTAATTTAATCGCTCGTACATTTCATTATTTGAGTATTGTCATCAACTCAGTGGAATGACGTGGGTACCAAATTTAAACGTTTTGTCGAGTTTTAAAAAAAATCAACTTTACTGTTTTAAATATTTAACTGACCTCAATTTATCCTTGTTTTGTAGAAAACTATAATGAATTGACGTTCGAATTAAGCATAATATGCAATAATTGTATTAACACTTTAATATTATAACTAGCTGAATCAAAATGAACAGTATTGGACAAGAGCAGTTGTCTGCGCTCGACCGCGGTATCACAGTTTCTACTCTTCTTATCATGCGTTTATACAATGGAATTCAAATAATTTAGACGCTGATAGCATACTTCAATCAGTAATACATTACGTAGAAAGCAAATGAGGAAATAAACATTTTCTTACAAAATAAAATAATCCTATTTCAAAAGTGGTAAAATTTTCCCATTTTCAAAAGTGGAAAAAAAACCACTTTCAGAAGTGGGAAAAAATCCAGTGGGAAAATTTAAAAATAAAAAATTATGAAACGCTTATAAAAATACTCAGAAATATTAAACTATACAATGTGTTAACTAGCCCAATATATTTCTTCAAGTTATTAGATAAAATAACTTTTATTTTCCTACTGGATTTTGTTCATATTTAATAAGTAGGATTTTGTGTCTATTCATAATTTTCAAACGAGAATGAGTGCAAACAGTTTAACAACGCTTAATATGCGGATATATGCATAAAAAAGCATATTTGAGAAAATAAAAAATCCCACGGAATTTTTTTTCCCCACAAAAATGTGGGAAAATAATCCCATGGGAAAAATGAAAATCCCATGGGAAAATGAAAATCCCATTCGAAAATCAAAAAATCCCATGGGATAGCCAATTTTGCACATACATTTCATAATGAAATAAATGCAAATTTTTATGTGAAAAATTTCAATTATTGGTCACCATTAAACACTTTAACACGTACTTTCTGAAAAAGGGTACTTAAGTTTGCGAAATTTCGGTTTCGCTAAATTTGTGGTGGCCGTACAAGTACGATTCTTATCAATTCTTTCAATCATACATGTACTCTTTGTTCTAAGTCTTAAGTCTAGCAAAAGGTTGGTGAAGACGGGCCCAGATATCACCATCGTGTTTATAACTGTTCCGAATAAAGATGAATGGAACTATCCAACTGAACTGGAGTTTTATATAATGAGAAATATGTTCCTCAACTGCTTGTATTACTGTATAAAGGATGTATGTACACATCACAGCTTAAGTAGAAAAGCTGCGCATCAAAACAAGACATTACATTGCATGAAACAACACCCTGATTAGGGAACATGACTATATCAAATGTAAAGTTTGCTGGATGCTGTGTCTACTTGCTGAAGTCCGATTTTTTATCAATTGAGATATCGTCGGGTAATGGGTACTAAAAATCTACAATAAACTTCGACCAATATATTACTAAACACATGTAAAAGTGCACCGTTTCAGAATAAACATCTCTCACAGACTTATATTAAGAATTTAGTTCACATACGTATTCATATAGATTCGAGTAAAAGACTTTTCACAATTTCTCCCAATAATACATGTGCCTGCATGTGCAAACATGCATTACAATAACAATACTTGTATTTCGGATTATAAATGGCAGCATTCGATTCTGACACTCTATCAGTAATTTGTTGAGCCGTGTGACGAGAAAGTAACGATCAACGGATCGTATTTACCTCACTTTCATTCCGGCCAATTTATTACTTCTGGGTATAGGAAAAAAAACTGGATTAGAGACTGGGAGTGTGCATGAAATAATCACTAGTCATTTAAATATGCTACAAAAGTTTGATGGCATCGAAGATCTACCTTTCGATGATCTAGAAAGTATCAGAAGAATACCGGCAGACACTTTTAAAAACCGTTTTGGATATTGTGTTCAAAGATGTCATAAGTGTGTAAAGTAATCTGGGAAGAATTTTGAAAAAAAAAAAATCGACTGTTTTACAGTTAAAATGAAAAACGACATTTTTCCGCATTGAAAGTTTTTCCGCTCGCGTCCAAATGACGTTGCTATGGTACTAAGAATAAATAAGAACGGCAATAAATCTATAGAACTTATATGTAGCTATATTTTTTTTTTATAATTTCATCGAAAAATATCAAACATAAATAAGTTATGGCACTAATCCGTAAATGTACCTAACACCCTATGTTCAACTACTGGAAAATAGTAAATATATTAAGAACTCATATGAACATCGCTGCTGTGTTCCAGTGGTTTAATGTATTTGCAAATAAAATATTCGCACAGTTTTGTTGGTCTTTTTTATTACAATACATCGACAATATGTCAATATCAAAATAAAACAAACACTTTATGGTGAGTTGTGTACAGTATTTGTTGTGGTATGTTATTAAAATGTTTTAATCTAGCAGAAAAAAATTATAATTATACACAGCTGAAGTAAATGTAGTTGCACATGATTAAAATTAAACGTTTGCATGCCATTTTTATTAATTGTTTCCAGGTGTTTAATACCCTTCAAGTATGAAATTGATAGGATACCGTTTATACTTAATTAAAACACGGCAATAATGTTTCAAAAACGTTATTATATTTCAAAATAAACTATGAGAGATACATAATAAAGTATATTAAAAAAATAATTTTAAAAAATGCGAAGTGTTTTGATAATTCCAATTTAAAAATAGTTAATATGAACACACCTGTACTTTAATTCGGATCGAATATTTAATAAAAGTGTATATACTATTGAATGTTAACTCGCATGAAGTGGGAACTTTTTTCAAAATTATAATAATCAATATGGATTGCATGTATTACTAATATCTGGTATAACATTCCAATCGAAACACGTGCTTATAAAAAATAGCATTTTATTATTTGAAGACACGGAAATAGATTGTCAAAAAACACGGGTCGTGTGACATATCTTGAGGGATATCATAAATATGTAAAGGGACATCGAGTTACGCAAGCCGTGCACATAGTGTTATAGTGGCGCAGTCAGTACTTGTTGTATCGCTTACAGAACGGAATAAAGGTTTTATATGTAATTAAACGAACTAGGACATATATTACTGTATGGGCTGTGGATAATTCCTTTATTCCATATTCGCATCAATGTAGCTTTCATCTATTGTTTTGCATACAATAAAGAAAAAGAAAAGTGCTGTGTATAATTCCACCGTTATAGCAAATAAGTGCTCACGATTATAAAACTTGTTGTGGAATGTAAAAAAAATCAGACTGTTTGACAGAATAGAAACCTTACATTATTCTCAGTTGGAAAGCCTAATTGTGGTGTTGCTGGGTCTAGTGCAAATGGTATCTAAACGGATGATGGACAAGTGGCGCGCAATATATATTGCTCTGCACTTTTTTCTCAGTTGAGTTAAGATAGGGTTTGAGCTGAGTTAGATTGGTATCAATTCAAAGTTGGAAAATATTTAATTTCAAAAGGTGCTCTTTTTTTTGGTTTGTGTAGGTTTTAAGTGTGTTTATTTGTGCAGCAAATAAATGAATTCAAACGCTGAAAGCAGAGATGCTTTTAGAGAGAGATAATCATGTTTGACAAACAACAATTTGAGTTCAGCATACTGCTGTACATAACAACACCAATGCCTAAACTAGCATGCCATATTGACATTTAATTCCAGATTGTACTTCTATAATAATATTTTTGGTTTGAAGTAATCTATCAACTTCATTCAAAGAGCGCCCTATCCAGTGACATTGCTGGAACACTGACAGACAGCGCATATGAAGTGGTCAGTTTATATTTAATTACAAAAATGAAAGCTTTATTAGTGTGGCGTTCATTTTAAAAAAAGTAAAATGATAATAGCAAATTTTTATAATGAAAAACCAAGTCCCATTCTGGCATGTTTTTATATACTTAATAGATAGAACATGCAATAAATTTAACCAACTCAATATACCTTGAAAGCATTCAACAAATACATTATAGCAGCAAACGTATTTGCAGACAGGTTGAGCAAAGTTTCATTTAAAGAAAAGTATTATCGTAATTTATTTCGTAAGTGTCGAAAGTTTGTATGAAAAATACGAGAAACGCGTGTAAAGTCCTATTTCGAATTCATGCAAAGATAATGCATAACTTGATTAGATACATAAGGATATACATAACCCAATGAAGTTAATATTCTTACATTTTTAATTTAAAATACAAGAAGAAGAGTTTGGAAAAAATAAACTTATTGTAGACGATTTGTAAACGAATAATACTGTACAGTCATATAACACAATTGTTTGTATATAGGCTTAGTTGACAGTTGTTTTAGTTTACAAAACCCTAATACTAAGGAACTGTATTTTTTAAATTGTGCCCATTTTCGTATGATATTGTCACACTGATTACAAATAGTTTATACGTTAAGTTATTGGTTGTATGAACCTACAACAACAATGTTTCTAATAATGTTAGCAGAGAAGAATAAATTACTTTTTAATGGAAAGCAGTAACAGTAAAATGTCCTCGTCAGAAATATGTTTTAGAACTTATGCCTGTGAACTTATGTTATTTCATCATATGCTGTTAACATGTATACCCTGCAACTCCAATTACTATGGAGCAGCCACATGTTGTCGTAACGATTGCACAGTAGACCTGTTTCTTTTTTATGGTTGGAAGGTTATGAAACAACAACGTAATATTTACACATGTATACTGAACAATGTGTTTAACGCATTATCGATGTAAGACACTTCGTCAAACAAACAACAATCCGTTATTACTAATCATTGATGACTAACGGGTATATAACATTTATATCATTAATTGGCCGCGTGAAAAAAAAAAAACTACGTTGTCTAGAATAATCGAACGAATTAGGCGAACAAGGTTTGACTGTTGATCTGCAAAAACTTAATTATTTGCTTTTTTTCTCAGATATTTTACAAACCGTTTTCCCACTGAATAACAAGTGTACTACACGATACGTACTGCACTTATGTTTGTTGTTGTTGTTGTTGTGGTTGTTGTTGTTGTTGTTGTTAGTGTTGATATTTACTATAAAACCTTTCGACACTTTGTTTTAAATCACAACGAAACTACTATCAAATATCGATTGCTGACAATGTGAAAATGTAATGTGGCCATTTAATCCATCCATCATTTTTATCAGTTCTGCACTACTCTAACGATGTTATAAGTTTAGTGATGTGTGTACTTCTTTCAGGATCATGTCACACTGTAAAAATCTGTTTGGAAATTAATTCGTTAAAATCTATTCTGACACGATACTTTCTAATTTTTATTTAGACAAAGAAAAAAAGTATCGCTGTTAAACTACCCAATAAACATATCAAAAGTAGTCCCAATTCTGAGCGGAGCATAGTTAAATGTAGTTCTCATTACAATTGCCTACGTATTTGTCAAATCATGTTACAATCGAAATAATTTTCGCATTAGCGTTCTTTATCGCCCAATAAACAAAACTTAGTCGTTCTAATTCGTGGCTATTAAACAGCAGCATTATGTAAAGAAAAACAAAATAAGTAAAAACAGGTGCTTTCGTCGGGTCTCAAAACTTTGAACTCTTGGATCAAAAATATATCACGCGAGCAACTGAACCATTCAAACTTATAATATGAATGTTTGTTTTAACGCTCAATAAGTGACACACATGTTTCCAAAATGCCGACGAAAAGCGTAACAAACACTTTAAATTGATGATTGTCCGCAAGCGACACAGTTCCAACATGATTCTGTGTCAGGAGAGCTATTTCGTGTCTTTGTTGGACTATGCGACAAAACAAATAAAAATAGGCAATTTGCAATTTGTGAATATGTCCATTTAATGTGTTTTCGGTAGATGTCTGATTGTTTATTTGTTTGTTATTTTATTTAAATGTATATATCCATATATACTTCTGAGATTTACTGACTCAATACTTTTTCTGTTCGCTTATCGTTATTAAAATAAACTTGAAAGTGTAGCTTTTATTTCAGTATTATTGCTTTCATGAGCCTCGTAAGTTATTTATAACATTATTAGACACGCATTGCTTGTTTTGTTATATAACAGCATGATTGCATAATTATGATATCAAGCTCTATCTATTGGTCTGTCTTTGTGTCTGTGTATCTTTGTATTTGTCTCTGCGTGTGTGTCTGTCTGTCGATCCGTCCGTCAGTCTGTATATTTGTCCATCCGCCTGATCCGCCTGATTGCCTTCCTGCCTGTCTTCCTGGTTGCCTGTCTGTTTGTGTGTGTACTTCTGTGTTTGTCTGGATGTGTGTCTGTCTGTGTGTCTGTCTGTCTGTCGATCCGTCCGATCGTCTGTGTATTTGCCCGTACGTCTGCTTGCTTACCTGCCTGTCTTGCTGGTTGCCCTCACGCCTGCCTTGACTACTAGTATCTGTCCGTCGGTTCCTCGACCAATCCATCAATAAAACCACATGTATACATCTAATCATCTATATGTTTGGTCCGTATTAATATTCATTCATCTTTTGTATCGACAGATCACTGGATCAGCACCTTAAACTAAAGATTGATGTTACAGACCAATATAGACTTTATACTATCTAAGCATGTATGTACATGTTGTACTGAACGGTATCCAAACATTCTGATGAATATTGACCAACATGTTTGAGATTAATAATTATAGTGCTTTCACGTGAAAATAACCTCCGTTTAGCCTTTATGAATTATTGCTGATTGAATTGATTCTGCATCGTGCATTCTGTCCACAAAGAATGAGAAACATTGAAGGGTATTAAATAACAAGTGTATTGTTACTATTAATGATCATATTTTTATGCATCATATGTTTATTGTATAACAACACTGCACATATGCTCTTATATCTTCAGGTATTGTGTCTTAATTGTTCAATATAAAAGTCATCTATCCGTTTTCAGATGAATTTTATTAACAAAATATGTGAGATCTAGAAAACATTATGTGTGAAAAGTTATAATGTGGTTTATAAATGAAAATATTCAAAAGTAATGTCTTAGGGTGTTAATGTACAATTTAGTTGTATACATTGTCGTCTTATTATATGTTATGATATGTTTAATGCAGAGATAGGGAAGGCATCATTTTGTGGTCAACCAAAGTGTATGTAAAATATTATTTAAAAAAAAAAGAGAAGGTTTTTGACGTCACTTCCTTTGTTTATGTTTATTATTTTTATTACTACTGATGAAGGCATCATGCCGAAATGTTTAGTGTATTAAAATTCAATAAACAAACGTGTTTGTTCGATAATTAATAATATTATGTAAAATAATATGGTGTCATTCTCTGCTAAAATAATCTCTTCAAGCAGACATACTTACATCACTTGATTTTCGTAGTAATTATGAAGTCCTTCCACGCCGAAGTAGCACGTATGGACCCGTGTGTGTCCCATCACCCCTACTTTCTGTACCTTTAGAGACACATCGAAAATTGGTACGAATTGTGTATAAAAACAATTTCGACGTGGAATAGAACACCGACCGCCCAGATGTGGAGTTAGTGTCCCAACCACTGGGCTAGCTCAATAGCATATACATGCATTAACCGAAACTTGAAAGGTATCGTGTTAAACATGCGTTTAAACCATTTTCAACGTTATTTCGACGGCAAATATTAACCCAATAACAAAACTTTAATGTTATTTGATTGTTTCTTGTTTTGTGTCATTGTCTTGGTTTTGTTGAAAAACTGGATATTAAAAGCATAGAGTAAGAACAGTAATTATCTAAGTGAGATACACCTACACATACACTGACAGAGCTACTAGAATAGTTTACCAAAACATGGTAAAACGAAAGTATTCATGCGAATTATCATTTCTACAAAATGCATCATAGATGTTGCATCGAAGATTAATTATCCAAACATTATTGTGTTTTGGTTATTAGTAAATGTTTTTGGCAAAACATAACCATTACGATACTTACTGTATGCATATTGTACCGACTTACTGACTATAGTTTTACATGCATATATTACATGTACAAAACCAATGCACATCCACATTAGAAATTAAAACAAATATAATGGAACGCCAGGACTGTCTTGTGTTGTCATATGCTATGTTATTATGTTAGCAGTATATGTTATTATGTTAAACGTTAATGTTGTCTTGTCTACTCATAATGTGAGTTTGTATTTCGCATGTTTTATTATGTTATATACACATGTTATTTTGTTAATGCAAGGCGTTAGCTTGTATGCAATGTGACTTGTTATGTCAAATTGTTGTGTTGTTATGTTAAAATGTCGTTTGATCTTGTCAAGAGATCAAGTTAACATGTTAGTGCAGTGTGTGATTTTGTCAGTGCAGTGTGCAATTATGGCATGTTTAAAAGTTGTAAATATATGCTGTTGATTTGCTCAGACTGTGTCTTATTATGTCCGAATGCTGTGTTATTAATTCTTGTTGCATACTGTGCGAGTGATTTTGTTACTAAACAGTGCTATCATGTCAAGTCTACATGCTGTTTTGTCAATTGTAAGTTTTATTTTGGTGTCACAGTGTCTAATGATGTCTGAAGTAAGTTCATTTATTTTTAAACGGTATGTTATTTTGTTCAAATGACATGTTGTTGTTGTTGAGGTAAAATAGCATTCACTCACTACAATTTCGGAAAACACAGTAACGATACGATTAGACATAAAAGCATGCGCGAATGACATAAAAGTTTAAAGTTAATTTTAGTTGTAGACATAATGACGCGTCTTTTTGACATAATAACATATTCTTTTGACAGGTTCAACTGATCATAGCACATAATTAAGCACTTTTTTAAAAATAAAACACGTCTTTTCGACATGATAACATATTCTTCTGACAAGTTCAACTGATCATAGCACACGATAAAACACTATTTTAACATAATGACACGTCTTTTTTAAAATAATAACATATTCCCTTGACAAGTTCACCTGATCATGGCACATGATGAAACGGTATTTTAAAATAATACCACGTCTTTTGGACATAATATCTCATTCTTTTGACAAGTTCACCCGATCAAAGCACAAGATGAAACAAGATTTTAACATAATACCACGTCTTTTTTACATAATAAAATATTCTGCTGACAAGTTCACCTGCACATAACACACGATGAAACAATATTTTAACATAATAACATGTCTTTTTGACATAATAACATGTTCCTTTGACAAGTTCACCTGATCATAGCACATGATGAAATGCTATTTTAAAATAATACCAAGTTGTTTTTTTTGCCATAATAACATATTCTTATGACAAGTTCACCTGCACATAGCACATGATGAAACACTATTTTAACATAATGACGCGTCTTATTGCCATAATAAGACAATCCTGAACATGACAACACGAATCATGATGACATAAGACAGTCCTGGCCTTCTATAAAATATGCACTGTTGCAATTTAATTTGTAATAACAATGGCGAGTGTATGAACATCAAATAAGTCTAGAAGTATTTTACATTTGAGTTTGTAATGCTGTTGTTCGTATTGCGTTTAATTATTTGAAATTCACGTATTGCTTTTCGTCCTATAATATCTTCAGCAGTTATTAGAATTACCATTAATGGATTAGTTGCTGGGACCTCTTACGAGGTCAAGATGTATGCACACAATTAAATTGGAAAATCAGAAGAAACCAAAGTTATTACTGTTATAACTCGTGCTACATCTGGTATGCATTATTCCCTCATTTTATGGCTTTATATTTTTCTCATTTTCATTTGCTATATTTTAGTAATCAAGGAACAATGCATACCAGATATCCATTAATGGTAATGATAGTAACTGTTGCAGAGACGTTGCAGAGACGTTTGCGTTTATATCAGATGTCCAAGAGTACGCTGGGTTCGGTTTACTCCTTGTGGTACATGTGCGGAATGACCTTGGATCACCTTCAGATGGTTTGCCTGGATATAATTCCCACAAGTTTGAAATGTAAACGTGGGTGAAACTGGGGCAACTAGAGACAAATGATAACATGATAATTATCAGATGCACACAACGGGAATAATCAAACCAAAATGCATCCATCACCTGTTCACACAACTGATTCACAAAAGAACAAAAACGATGACATGAACAAATGTGTTATGTGAATATCCGCAAAGTTCCTACAGACCTTTAGCATACTATAAACAAACGTGTTCACAATGTTTTAAACAGTACTACGTATGTATATACATTTCACGAATAACTAAGAAGTATTAACACAACGCGTGCAATGACCGTAATAAACCATAATACGGCTATGGATTTTCTATATTGCTTATTAATTAATTTCCTGTTATCTTAACAATAAACTTGTTTTCAGTACACATTTAAACAATTTTACCCGTTATTATGAAAGTAAGTATATGTTCATAAATAAAACTACTCACACAATACTGCAGCAACGCTCATAGAACTATACATGTTTTTCGGTTCCTTTCCCGTCGGATCGATAGTATTGCTTGCCATGCACTGAATGCTGCTGTTGTTCACGAGAGTAGTGTTCCAATAATGACCTTATGCCGACACCACACCATTCGACGTCCATTCATAGATGGCAGGGGGATTCGACAACGCAAGGCATCTTAAACGGACATCTCGACCTCTTACAAAGCTAATGGTGGGACTGTTAGTGCGTTGCTCAGTCATCCCTTGAAGAAAGAGAGACAGTCCTGTCACAGGATCTGCAATAGATGAAACATAAATACAATGCAGTTTATGACTATTCTTAAACGATTAATACATGTTTTAGAATTGTTACCTAGTTATACGTAATATGTACATATTAATTTTATCAGGCATTTACTGACTGAAAAAGTACCATAATAAACTCCGTATGCTTTGTTGTACCAACAAAACAATTATTGCGACTGGTATTGATAAATATTTACTAAAACAATATTGATACATATTGTTTCAACATAGATACGTGCATAATAGTTCAAGTGTAAATGACGCAGTTATATTTCCAGTAACAACCTGCTGTGCGAAAATTGAGGTCATTACATTGATCACTTCCAATCTGTAGATATCATCACCGCTTGACTTTGTAGTCCGTTTTGTTGCTCTCCCCCTGGCAGTGTCCATGTTTAGCGTGAGGGAGAAGTGTTGCTCTTGCTAATACACATCATTGAAAATGGTTAATTTTTAACAGCCCGTATATAATATGATGTTATCAGTAGATTTCCGATTGTACAGGTTCGGGTAGATGGTGGGTCTATAGTAAGGAAAATGAAGTTGTTACTCTGCGTTATGAGTAATATTGAATATTATTTCGAACACATTTATATTCGTAAATATAGTATTAATCTTATTTTTTTTTTAGTTTTAGTACTGCTTTATATAGAAAAACAAGTCGTATTATAAATAAACTCTTTACAGGTAGAATAGTAATTAAAATTAATGAAATTGGATTTAATCACTGTAATAGTTTCACAGTAATATAACTTTAATAATGTCTATAACCTCCATCTTAGCATATATAAATGTATATATATACTGCACATCAGCTGTAAGCATCACAAGCTATAATAAACTGCAATTTTATAACAAATGCAAACATGTGAATCAAGGGTTATCTCTCTAGAACATATTAATTTGGTGGATATAAAGGCCCTTAATCAAAACACGTAAGTTTCGTTTCAGTGGTCGTGCTGTATTCGTAGCAGTAGAAACCTGATTAATGGACGTCCAATACGCTGGCATTGTTAGTATACGATGTCATCCGTGGAGGGTTATGCTACACGAAACACATGTGCATGCATAAAATGTAAAGACTAACAATCTTGGAACTCACGTAAAATATGGACAAGTAAAATTGTTGTATGTGTTGTTGTTTTCGTGGATCTATATGTTGGCTGCATAACACTTGCGGCACTGCATGTGACCACGTTTGTGTTTTCACTTTATTCCCACTTAAGTGATATCGATGTGGAGTTAATAACTGTGCTGTTTGATAGGGTCCATGTAATTTTCGGCGTTGGGTTTTCAGAAGAGGTACTTTGTAGTAATACGCACAATGACGTTATTGTACAGAATTGTCGGCTTAGACGGATTTGCTAAATCAAAAATACAGAAGTTGCTGGAAGGTAAGGTTTAGGTGTCAGTTGTCAATATTTAAGATGTAATTTAATGAACACTTCTTTACGACAGTGGCATGTGTCGACGACACAATAGTGCTGTACTTTAAGTAAGTTTAAACGTTTATTATAATTATTCATATTCTTCTTCTTCTACTTCTTCTTCTTCTTCTTCTTCTTATTATTATTCGTAGTATTATATCAAATAAAGCTGGATGTTTTGGATAAAACGTGAGCAACACATGTCCGTGTTCACAACTGTGAACGTATGTATACCGCGCAATGTTAAATCAATATGCAATAAATGATTCATAACTAATTAAATGCTTATTTGTTGGACATTCAACACTTACTCAGCACATCGATAAGCAGTGTTCTGTTGGATATGATAATTGTCCCATATCCGTTGGAGACATTCTGGCTCCGTGGTACCCATGGGTAGGGGTAAATGTAAGGTTGCTCGTAGTCACGTCTCCAACTGTAACACTGCTTCTGTGTCCAGTAAGGTCCACATCATCCGTGTAGTCAGAAGGAGTTCTGTTATCTAACTACCAGGTGATGATGGGTGCTGGACGTCCCGTTGATGATACAAAGCGTATGTAACTGATTGCTGCGCTGGGTAGGACGGAAATTGTTGGTAATGCCGGAGTCAAGGTTACATAGTTCACTGGAACTAATACAATATGTATAATTGTGACACCAAACTGAAACCAAACCAACCAAATATGCTCGTATTGATACCATTTAATCATTCCATTGTATACCCTGTCTGTATCACTGTTATAAGTTTGTATTTATACAATGCCAAACACGTATTCAATTCGTTTGGTGAAGTACAAATAATATGATAACGTGCACTCATAGTCACGCAGACATAGATGTACATGTAAGCAATACAAACACATATTCGAATATTTTAGCGATATATGTCGCATCTAAATAATCATACATGCATACATTCATGTTAATTCATTGGGTAGCTGTTCAGCTTGTTATAAGTAATCAAATATATAATATTGACACATATGACTTGCAGAACAAATATTTAGCTACTAAGAACGGGCGTCCGAAATAAAGTTTAACATCAGTATAATGTTTCGTAAATGAACGCGCTAGTTGTACAGTTGTGTTATAAAATAATGTTCATAAATTAATGATCAGTTTTGACAATTATAAAATATCGTTTAATGATGTGTATTTATTTTCTTCAGTACATGTATGATAAATTTCAAGTCACAATGAAGCCAATAGCATCCTGATTTTGTTTAAGTAAGAACCATATATGTGATACATTCCATATTGTAACCATAATTGTTGGAGTAGTTTGTGATGTAAGTATGATATTAACTTCGTAAGACGGCTTTTTTACGTAAAGGATATTACTCGAGAATTTCTTCCTACATAAGACGACCGACTTGCGATGTCATTATCTAATTTACATACCGAGCAACGCCAATAATGCATCCTTACTGAATTTAAAAAACGGAGCGAATCACGTGGTTCATACTTTACTAAAATATACACAAATGTAGATTTAAATTTAGTTCATATAGTTGGATCATATATAACTACATGAAATAACATTAAATTTGAAAATTAAACTCCGAAAATGTGCGTGTATTTTTTGGATTGCAAGTTAAATATACATGTAACTTTGAGTTAAATTTTTTGCTTTTATTAAAACGTGTATATTAGTTATTGTATATATCATAACTAAATGAAATAGTGATAGACATTTTAAAATACGAACACGTGCAGTGCAATAAATTATACTGAATGTGCTAGAATTGTTGTTTACATTTATATCTATCAAACAATACATTTACAAGAGGGTTATTGCGGTATATTGTCAACAATAATCCATCTATCACTATTGGTATGCGCATCAAAATTTACACGGAGAGTCGTTATCGATACAATTTGTTTGGCATAGGGGAGCTAACTGATGATAAAATGAGCACATGCCAAACTTATGTATTATTACACAGAGATAGAATTGAACACACTTATATAATGCAACAAATGTTCGACAAAAAGTATATGTATTGCGAATTGTGCAACAGAAGTATTACATTTACTTGTTAAGTTTAATGTTAAATCATTGCTGTATGTCGCTTGAAAATTCGTGGCAATAGAGCACTTTCACTTGTCACTGTTATTGATTGAGTTCAAGGGTTTCAGTGTCCACGTTAATGTTGTCGATCCGCTGCACCCAGTGTTCGAAAATTTAGTCGGTAGCGTCTAGGTTATAATTGTACATTTGCTGCCAACGTATCCGATTGTGAGGATGTTTCGGAACGTACTATCACCTGCTGGTTGGCGCCACCAGTCAACAACTCTTTCGGTTAAATGTGTGCAGGCTATTTGAACAACTTCGTTGACTTTAACCGATGTTCCCGATGGCGTAACAATAACGAGGGTTGTCCCAAAATAGCGTAAAACAAAGAATAATACCATGATGTTGTTTATTTTAGCATTAGCACATGTAATATATGTATCTTTTACATCTTCAGAATGCATTTAAGTCCCTTTTATCATATAGGTCAATAAAAAATATGCGTATTTCAAATGTTATTTTAAGCGTTGCGACCTACACAGTTTAATTTTCTTATAGACATAATGGCAGTATACATAAAATGCAATGTGTGTCCTTTATACAGACCATTCTGTTTTGAACAAAAATTACGTTGGTGTGTTAATAAGAGATGTTGCATTGAAATAAGCCACTACAACAGTTTATATGGCGAGATTTGTTTAACATGTTGTCAGCATTGGCATTAAACCTTCATCTCAAATGATAACACCGAAACACAGATTGGTAACACATTAACGAGTTGAGCGCAGGATTACACACATACATGATATAAAGGAAATAAAATCACCAGAAATACATAAACTTTAAATTTAGCATTTGTTTTAAGGCGACAAAATAGGTTTCCAAATAGACAGACGGACAGCAACACGACAAAAGAAAACATCCCGGTACCTATAGCGTTCAACAATCAACATCATGCAGGCTATCCTTCATGAACTGCTTTAGGAAACTCATTAAGTATATGTTTGTTTATGTACTCACGCAAAAGAACAAGCAGAACATTACATGTATAAAGTACCATGGACAATGTTTGAGAATTAATAAGCGTATAGCAAGACGTAATTTATACTATCGTTTTGTTGGTCGCATCGCTGCATATTATGTTCCAAAATATATACAACTTTTTATATAGAATAAACACCCCAAAACGTGAAAATGCTATAAATGTCTCCTAAGTCATAATTATCGGTAATAATAACAGTATATAATGTGTGGGATTTTGTTATCCTGAGCTTGTGTATGTATGCTCTGGAAAGAACTACACAAACTAAACAAGTTTCATGCCTAAACTCAGAGCGTACACACATAATTACTGATATCGGAACTGAAACATGCTCATAATGTATTAATACAACTAGTTGCAAGTTCACTACTATTATTAATATGCCTGCGCTAGGACATATTCAATAATGTACATTTACTTTATGTGAAAATACTTTATTATTGACAATTTTTCAATCGTATTTCGCTGGTGCCCAATGACAATTATAATACCGATAAATTACGTATACTATTTGAGCATATGATTATATAACATATTTTCTCTGCCGCGTATACTTGTAATTTCATTTGGGTGTATCTGGTTGGTTTGTGGTTGTGGGGCCATACTCATAGTGCACGAAGAAACTGTGTACAAATCTAACCGATGTTGTACACACCACTTTATATGAACTCAACAAAAGTTATAACGCTCCAAATGCAAATTATTGTATTTCGTTTATTTATAAACATTTTAGCTGCGCCATGGTAAACACGAAATGTTTATGTATATTTTACAATATTTTGGATGAAAAACGTGCATGTTTAACTCAAATAACCATAGCTGACATTCCAAGCTGAAATTCTTATAAATAAAGAAAAAACAACAATTTCAATTTATTCCGTTTGATGCGTTAAAACTTTTGTTTAGAGTATAGGTTTTGCCATAATATCTAAGAAAAATGTAAGTATTATTCAAGCAAGTTTTAACTTAAGTGTTTTCTCCTTAAGTGTTACAGAAGATTCATAATTCCTTAACTAAAGAAGACAATAACGTAAGATCTGAAAAAACAATCAGCGCCGTTGTTTGTATATTTTATATTCCACTCAATGTCAACCAGTAGTTTAAACACGGCAAGTTTACTTCAGTGTAATCATTCCGATTTTAGTGCATTCACCCCTAACTGATTTACATAAACCGGATATGAACATTTGACATTTCAACGGTCCAATATTTGCTTACATGCTATGTTAATATTTTAATATGAACTTATTTTTGAAGAGTATTTATATTAACAAGTTATCTATTTTCTAATACACCAATGTGAATAAAGGTATGTCGATAGAACGACTCACACACAAGGCACCTCCATGTGTGATATAATAGTTGGATACATCGGTATTCGGATGTAAAATTTGTTGAAACTAGTGTCTCAGAAATATTAACGAATGAGTGCTCTGTCGTTGTTTGGTTTACTTCGAACTAACATAATTTGGTACATGTGTCTGGCATGTTTCCACAATAACTATTAACTAATTAAATGATCTAAATTTATTTACATGTTTCATGTACTCTTTTGCATATACGTTAGTTTCACGAACGACTTATAATATGATTCACATATATTGTTCAATAGTCTTATTTTTATAATAATTACCAGTTTATGAAATCAGAACTTTACGTAGTAATGTGCCTTATGTCCGCAGATAAAAGAGCGCCAGGGTCAACCCTCAGTAGACTCTGACAAAGCAGCAGTGATCAAAATGTACTGCTTCTGTCAACAAGGAAACGAGGCCTTGATGTACAATTACCTGCAGCACGAATACAACAGCCAACCAAGCGAACAAATAACCTGTAATCCATCTGTAACCAGGTAAAATTTTCTAATAATTCTGAAAATTGGATTTAATTTATCTTCAATTGACCATACCGTCCAATAGTCAAAGATGAGTGATTTTAAACCCTGTTTAGTCAGGTGACAATATCCCATTATTGTTCAATACTTCATTCATTGCCTTCTGGGCAGTCAATGTGTGAGCAGCCATTTTTTTGTCATAGAGCTGCATATTTTTATTTCATCATTTGATATTTCTTATAAAAGGCTAGTACGATTTGTAATGTTGATATTGTGTATTATTTATGTATTACAAGTGATTTAAAAATGAGAAATGCTCTGTCTGTAATTATTTTGCATTGACTTTCGTGTTCACTGGAACCTGAAGTCGAGATTGCATTGCTCTTTTATCTTTGTTATAGAAAGTATGTTAATCATAATTGTATTTCTATTGTGCACCATGATTCTATTGCTGCAGTTCTAACATACGGGTCAGAATGTGAAGAGGCAGGGAGGCAGCGGGAGGCGGAACTACAGACTATGTGAAGTCCACACCACATTTTGTATGTTGATATGCGTTGTAATTTGTATGCGTGTGACAGGAAAAGTGTAAGCTTTGTATGTATTATATAGCTGTAATGTTTTAGTGTTTTGCAAATGATTATTAAATGTCTATATGGTGAAATATTAGTGTATATGTGTAAAGAGTTATTCAAGTGGGCCACTTGACACATTCTCTTATTATTATTTTGCGAAGATGAATAACTATTTTAGGTAATTTGTTATGTGATTACTATATGATTTGTTTGTGTATTTACTTTAATGATCATTACATGATGTGATGGTAATGCTTGTTCCGTATTGAAAGAAATTAAAATGTATATGTTCAAATTTATATACACACTCACTTATTTCTAAAAAAATAAGTTCAATCATTAGCCCAACTTAGTCTAATAATGGGTAAAACTCTAAAAATTGTTTTATTTACATTTAAATTCATGTAAACAAAACATAAGATACTTTATTTCAGAGTGTGAGTCCCATGCGGAGTGCGGCATAACATATGCAGATCTCATCGCATTCCACTACTAGCCACTATGAAAAGCAGAAGTTATCAACTTGGATGGACATAATCGACACTTCATTTAAGATGCACCTCATATTGGACTAAGATACAGAAATCTTCATTCGCTAATACATACTTCTAAATGTTAATACATGTTCCTAAATGTGTGTTTAAATTCAGAGAGTAAACAAATAAGTATGTTTGTAACATTTTAGTTCCTATTTCATCCAAGCATGAGGTACGCCAGATTATCTTTTATATTTTGGTGGCAATGTGTGAACACACATACAATTTGTTACCAAATTTTTAGATTTAAATACATTAAGGAATGTTATGGTTTTGTATAAAACCAAACACTGGAGCAATACAGATGGTTAAATACTGAAGCATACAACATATTTATATGCAGAACTTTAATATAGTGCATTACATTTGTTAAATTAACATAAAACAAATATACATGGTAATAACGGTCCAATACCTATATTATGATTATGGTTTGCAAATTTAAAAATGAGTGTCATGATGATGAGTATGACATGTTTGTTGATTTTTTACTAAAATATATTGTCATTATTTTGAGAAAAATACTAAATGTCAAGAGTGTATATGATGTAACAAGAGCAATAACACTTTTTGTGATAGGCCTTTATCAAATGAATTATAAAACATATTTACTTGGAATTATTTTTCATGTTTTTAATGAAATAACAACAATGTACATATTTAACATATACAATGTATCAATAGTAATACAGAGCTCCAGATAAGAGGGGTATTTGTGTAAATACACTTTAACATTTTAAGTAGGGAGTATCAGTACCCATTAGAAAATTAAAGTGGTGGTACTGGTCAACACTGAGAATCTTGCCTAAAACTTACTTCATGTTGTTTTGAAAACAACACAATTTCGTTCTGCAGTTAATTGCCTTAATGAATCTTATTAAAACTACAATAACTTAACAATATTTACATGCACATTTATATCCTACACATTTAATTCCATGTGGTAAAATACCCTTTTAAGCCAACTCCTATCTGAAGCTCCGAAAATACCCTTTACGAATGTCCAATACCCTTTACGAATGTCCAATACCCTTTACGAATGTCCAATACCCTTTACGAATGTCCAATACCCTTTAAAGCTGATTATCAGGGGGCAAAATACCCTTTGAGCAAAATGGTCAGGGGGTATCTGACCCTCTAGCCTACCACCTTATATGGAGCCCTGGTAATACACATATAAAGTATATTGTAAATACAATAAAAATGTCTTACTTTATTCCCGAATACTAATACGATCCAATTCAAATATAAAAAGCCGTAATACCATTGAACAATCTACCTGAATACTGGTTGCAGAAACTAAGGTACGGTTATTTCATCGCGATAAAACATCGAAAATAATGAACTAATTTATGGTATCAATTGATAAATAAATATATATTTGATGTACTGTATACATAGAAAAACCTCTTTTGACATATTACTGCCGAAAACAACGGTAATATCAACACATGTGTATTGGGGCGTTCCGGGTCACTTGTACGGTTATAATTGTCAAGACATTTCTAGTTTACGTGCTTTATGGAATTTCTCCAATGGGTTTCCAGCTGGTTGCGTCAGTTGACTCATGTACATGTATGACAAGTATTTATTGACCAATAGGAAGTATGTGTTGTACAAATAAGGGGATATTATAGGCTTGCATCTGATAGGTATGATTTACCCTTCTATTAGTTATACATAGTATAAAAAATGTTCGTGGTATTTCATACTGAAGACTCGTTTCAGCTACGGGGCGAAGCAAGATGAGCATTCAATCTTTTAATGTGTTCAGACTGTTGATCTCATTAATGTCTTTATTACAGTTGATCATTGCATGCAATATATATTATATGTATTCAAACGCTTCCAGATTGTTTAATACTGTCTATTTGATGTAAGCAATGACTGGGACTTCCATATTTAGAATACTGTTTATACAAACAATGATCTAGTGCCCTTCACTTACTTGTTTATGGTACTATTCAGCTTTATGTTTACATTTGCAACACCATCATTTGCTGTATTGTATATGTGTTTCAGAGTGATGATGTTACCATTGGAATGGTGTTATATCTTATGTTATATTATACTTTCAGTGTGTGTTTTGTTAGCCTTACATTCTTAGTTTGTCAATTTATCAATATACTTGTGATTGTTATCAAATTGTTGATCTGCTTGTTACTGGTGATACATATACATTTAGACTATATGTACAATTACCACATTGCGTACGTAAATGTACTTTGGATTGTTAACCGGTATGGTAAAGCGAACTTTATCATCTTAAATATATAAAACAAATATATGTGCTATTAAACAGTGAAATAGATTTATATAGCAATTCAAGTATAGTTCGTTGAGTTGTTTTACCTATTGCTTAGGCCTACATCTATGATGAAAATTCAAAAAGTATCCCTACTTGATAAACATTTTAAATATCTGTGAACACGGTTCCATGTGCATGGATACATGTCAAATGTCAACAAATATTAAACATATCAGTTTGTGGCAGAGTTTGGATCAATACGCCATTTGCAAAATATGTGTTTGGACCAAACCATCCCATTTTCGGACAATATTAGCGTCAGACTTGGATAGTGTGCTTTGCTCTAGAACTGCGTTTGACAATGTATACTTCCAATTGTTGTTTCTCTGATCTGCCTGTTTTGGTTTAAATGGTATTGTGAAAAGATCAATTCGCTTGTAGAATCTGTCCTCACATAAAAACGTTCATGTAACTCATTAAAAATTCCTCCTCAACGCATTAATTTATGTTGTTGTTTTTTCTTAACAGACTTATTGATATGACAGTTTAAAACAACACTTTATGAGGTTTATATTCTGGTTAAGCGGTGTCGCAAACACCTTAAATGAGAAACCTTCCCGTAAACCGCTATTCTCTGCCATTATTAACCGCTTATTACAAATTATTGTTGACACTAAAATCTGCCAATCAGTTTCGGTTTGGTTCCATATTTTACACAAGATATCGTCTTCTGCATTTTAAAAGAATTCCAGTTTTAATATACTGTTTTAGCATTACAACGTAATTAATATTTGACTTAAATGTAATTGATTTTTAAGATAAACTGAAATAAGATCCACTTCAGTAGTTTTAAGTATAAAACAATGTGCGGTAAAAATGTTTTAGTTTATTTGTCGTAAATCCTGGTATCATAAATGTTGTTAAAACATAAAATACGATTGCCTTTCTGAAAATGCATATGTAGTTTTGTCAATACATACTTAATATAGGCTCATACAGTAATATTATCTGCAATGAACAATATATTATATTGAAAACAATGTCATTGAAATATAAAACGTTGCTCTTATATTAGTTGTTAATGTATATAAATAACTCTCATCAAGTAAGGCAAAGCATACTTTTATAATATACAATGAAAATAATATTCAAAGCATGCAAACATAATAATCCTAAGCAATACAGTGTACACACATATCAGACCATCAACAAACAACATCACATTAGCATGTACATATCTTATTAAATCTGTAGATCTGCTTTCACTCTATGTGTGTACTGTTAGTGTATTAACTTGAATGTAGGATACCATGTGAATGCATTTGCTTGTAAATATATAAATAGTATATGTTATTAGGTATGGACAACTGATCAGACTCAGCAAATTCGCAGATAAAAAAAAAGATATACTAAAAACGAGTAATGGTTTAAAAACGTATAAGCAACTTAACTCTAACGCGATAAGAATTTGAGATAGTATAAATAAGGCATATTTAAATCAAACACCAGTCAAATCAGCGGCGTTCTTCCCTTGTTAACGGTTTGCGCTAGAATAACAAGATTACAACATGCAAGATGTCTAACATTCTTTTGCACACCGGCTACATTGCATTCACCTCTGTAGTGGGCTCGGAAGTTAGTCCTATGCAATCCACGTGGTTTAAGTCATACATGTATGATCATAATATTCAAGACTGTTGGTGTCCTAGTTTCCCGTAAAAGGATTGTAGTTCCTTTGCATGATTTTTGCGTGGAGAAATCCTGTCATTTCTATCAGTGCTGTATTTCAATTCCGAGGCGCGTCTAATAAACCTTTACTACGAGAGTGTGGTATCAAGATTTAATGAAGACACTAATTAATGTGGTTCAATAAATTAAGAAAACATAAGTAATTTTAACAACGCAGCATGAATTTACTGTGCAAATTTACTTATAAGTTGTCAGAAACCGACCAAGTGAGTTTGTGTTTGTAAATTTTTGAATGTGTTATATATTTCAAACTTCAAATACTGCGCAACAAGTTTCATAGACGGTCCTTAAAATGACTTGTTAGTTTGTTTTTAAAATTAATATTAGTGTTAGAATAACAGTTATTCATGAAAAGCATGGAACTTAGACAAATGAACAATAAAAAAGTTCCAATCATAAGAATCAAACATTTACTTTACATTTGCTAATGTATGAACTTTTGAGAGTCATTCATAGTCAATGTTTATTGTTCAAGTAGCAATACTAGTGGGTAATAACCCGTAGACGTCAATAGAATAATACCAACTACAAGTACATTCTAGCACATTCATAAAACTATTTATCTTCATTTATCGTTTTTTTTCTTTCTATTTTTACTTATATTCGCACTTCAGCAGTGTACTTCTATGATTAATATTTCAGAATCCCACATAAGCATCATTGTAAACCATTTCTTTACACTTTTACTTAAACTGCTGTTAATGCATATTGGGATTCAAAACTCATAGTTGGAAATGGCCCCTTACTTGATGCATTCACATATTAGTTTTCCAATAACAAGACTGTATATTGTTTTAAGTATTCGACAATGTTAAATTAACATATGCATTTTCGTCTTTCACCATGTCTGAATACCTGGCTGAAGTTTCATTGGCATGCTTCTTGTTGAACGCGTTAGCTTCATGTGTGTTTGCTCGTGACAGAACCGAATATTCATGAAACGATGTTTCAGCGAGGGTCTCGTACTGACTGCTAGGCTGGGATTCTGAAATGACGCCATGGCTTAATATTCCTTAAAGGCACTTACGATGAATATCATACATGCATAAGTAAGTTTTTTTTCTCATATACTTTATGCATGGTTCCTATTACTATTTAGAGGATATTTAATTGTGTTCTGTGAAATAACCCGTTATATCATCACTGGAAGGGGAGCGTTGTTACACATAAAACAAACTAATTGTATGTTCATTCTAAAGCTGTTGAGATTCTTTACATTTGATTTATTTTGAAGTGATTTTGAACACGATGTCTTCAGTGTTATGTCAGTACTACTTATTTCAACAATGGGTAGTAATTGGTATTAGTAATAAACATTCCTTTAACTTGTTGGATTACGGCAAAAATGTGCCTCGAATTAGCTAATTAATTTAAGCCGCAACATCCTTACTTGTAGGCATTATATGGTAGCGTGTTTACAGTACACCAGTCTAATATGCTGTACAGTATATTGGCAACGCTGAATCCAATTTCTAAATTCATTTAAAGTTTAATAGATTCAATTGGATACACGTTGGCGTTCAGTAATGTTGAGCTTTCAAATCAATAAACTAACATTCACTTATAGATTTAAGTATATTTATGATAAAAGTACGTAGTCAACACTTCTTACAATAACACATTGAATACTTAAACACTGAATCGTTATTGGATATAAAGACTTTATACACACAAAATAATATATAACTATAAGCGAAATAAAAGTTATTACTTAAGGGTACATTGGATTCTTGATGGATTTTGGAGAACCGTCAATTCAGCAATTATGTACGCAAAGGGAGACAACTGTTCATATCAATAGTAGACAACAAGAGCAGGTGGATTATGCAACATTTAATAAAGTGCAAAGGATTTAATAAAATATTTGAATGTTAAAATTAAATTTGAACCATGATGACCAGCTCCAATACATTGTGGGTAAAACGTGTATCCCCAGTACATTGGTTCTTAGTCTCCTTGGCTCAATACGACTGAGACAAATCCAAGTGAAATTAAGAAATAAGGCACTTCAATATATAATTGGAGAGGTATTCTTAAAATGTACTGTTGTTATTTCTTACAACACTACTTTTTAGTAATTACATGTTTGTATGATAAATGGTGACAACTCATAAAACAAACATATTGTTCAAATAAATAAAAATTAAAAAGTAGCCACTAACTGTGAGTGATATATACGGATATATCCCACTGTTATTTTTCTATTTTTCGCTATAAGCATTACAAAAAATGCATATTGGCGATTACATGTATTATCATACCGATTATACAGGATTCATATTGGGAGCTCGCAATGACAGCCTGGTTGTTCGCTCTGTAACAAACAATTAAAGTATCAGTTATACTGTTTGAAAAATCGTTCATCCAATATTTTATTATCAACAAGTTATAAATATTTACCATGCATTAGTAAAATATAAATATAACTGAATTCTTAAAATAGTATAAGTACATACTGAGTTCTGCATAAGTCATCGTAATGAGCGGCAGGACGAGGATTACCTTTAAAGTATATGTCAATAATTAAAATGTCGTCCCCATGACAAAGATAGACCTGGAGTTAGTCCACAATAAAATATGTTTTCTTCATATCACAACTTCACAATACAACACAAGTCTAGGTATGCATACGTTTAAATGTGTTCCTTAGTTTCCACAGCAAAACTAAGATGACTGCCACAAGAGTGCCGCTTGCAATTCCTCCTACTATAGCCCGACCGACGGGGAAGAAGCGCCATCTAATGAAATACATCAACATGATGAATACCAATTTAAAGGATTCTATGTTTCTTATAATTATAATTTGTTGTTGGTTCATTAAGGTTAAGTATTTTACTATTAATTGTTCACTAAAGTGTTTGAATAAAATTTCATAAACGGATATGTTCATGTCAGATTGCTAAAATAAAACTTATACATAAACACATTTTAAATTCCCTCATATAAACATGTGAGAAATATGCATACCAGAAAAAGCTCGTGTTATAACTGTAATCACTGTGGTGTCATCTGTTTTTCCAATTGAATTTTCGGCATATATCTTAATTTTTTACTTGGCCTCACGAGCATAAACAATATTTGTGAGCAAGCAAACATGCAATGCTGCCGTATACGGTAAGTTAGCTAGCTATCCTCAATATAGAATGATTAAATACTGGAATAAAATAAGGAAATGCCCCGAATAACTGTTATTAAAAAGTTTGTAAATATGATTATTATTTGCAACAATGGATTCTTATGTTAGATACTTTGAAAAAAAATACATTGTTGTTTTAACTTCAAAAAAATATTTCATTGTTGAGAAGTAATTATTCTGCATCAATAACATCGAGTTATCATTATTATGTACCAAATTTAGATGACCTACATATAGAAGAAGGAAGATATAAACATATAAATCGATACTTATATTATGAAATACATATACAAAGAAAGTTATAGAAACTGAGTAACACATTTTGTTAGTTGCTCTTACAATAGACAATACCATATCAAATACGTACCAAGATGTGATAATCAATGACCTATTATTACACAATTTAACCGCTTGATGCCTTGCGAAAACGAAACGTATTTAACAATATTTGACATGATACCACTCCAGTAAGACTAAACATAGTGATAAAGCTGCTTTCTAATATGCATCGGTTCATGTCTGAAATGAAATTAGCTTAATCTACATTAATATTAGCATCTAATCCGGTAAATGCGTGTCCTCCTTCAAGTTCACTTAAGACTCTGACGTAATTGTCGATTTAATGACGCAACGTCTCGTGTTCGAATTCTACGTAAATTTGGCACTAATAATTCACCCGACTAATAACAGCAAATACATGCGTAAATTCAAAGTTTAAGTTATACATAAAAAAAATTTAGTGCACTGCATTTATTATGTACTGTCTTCAACTTATTTAGCTTTTAAAAATGGTCCGTAACATTGATTTGGTCTTTATCATTCCATTATATTTCAATTCGTGTAATACGAACACATATTGAACAAAATAATCATCATTTAATGTGCAAACACAAAATTCAATGGCACGGTCTTGCCTTCTAAGTTTTTTTTTTAGTTGCACACTAACTTGTAGGAAGTTCGAAAAATGTAATAAATTGGATAACCTTCACGTATAAGTAATATTAAAGATTTTTCATAGTGTGTTTACTGTTGTGTTACTTGTTTTAGTGAGTTTACTGTCCAACCTATACAGATTTCGATTTATCTTGTGTTATGTTAATGAAACAGATGTTGTGATGGAAGCCGAAAGGGTAAAATGCTGTAATTATAAATAAGAACAAAAGCGTATGATTTGCATCAACTCCCACCGTTGACTGTTAAGCAAGTCCTATTATGATGCTATTTTACCATTACATTTCAGAGTTATTGACTGAACTGTGTATTATTGAACGAATGTGCTTCTTTGAAAGAACTTCCAGAAATTCCGATATTTTTGCATATTTATAAGTCAAGCGACTAATATTCGCAATTAGAACTATGCTTAAATTTCTAGCACATAATGCAGAAAGAAGATACACACTAAAAATAACAATCAAATACAAACAAACACGAATAATACCAACTAAACAATCTTATCGAAAAACTGTACTTAGATTAAGACTAAATGGATGTCTTGTTTGTATTTGAACGGATATAAAACGTTGTTCTAAACAATACATATTCACAAACTGAAACAATGTATATTCGTTAACGTGCTGTACAGATTAAACATGTTAAGTTAAGTTAATTTGAGTTAATATCAACCAATGTCAATATGTTATATTTAAATACGTAAAATAACATCGAACTCAATCGTGCACGAGACATACACAATACAATTATATAGTATACTCCAAGAACAAAATACACATGTGATCAACATCGGAATGCGTTTTTGGTATAAAATAAGTTATATAATTTAAAACTCACAAAAATGAGCAAAAACAAAACAACCATGCATACCTGAATTTGCGGCCTTTGTTATTACGGTTAGCACGGTTATCTCCTCCGATTTTCCAATTGAATTTTCTGCATACATTTTGATCTCGTAATTGGTGCCAGCAACTAATTCATCAATAGTCTTCCGAGAAACTGTTGCAGAGACGTTTTCGAAAGTCCACGTTTCGTCATTTGCTTTTTTGTAACCAATCACGAACCATTGGTCTTCACCACCATCAAATCCCGGTTTCCATTCAACTGCTACAGAACTTTCAGTCACCACGTCATCCACGATATGAAATTGTTGTGGCATACCTGGCTGCTCTGAACAATACAAGCAAAGTGTTTTGATAATGTTTTATCCATATTCTTATGATAATGTCTATGTTTGTCAAACACTTGGTTTTGCTATGATTAAAAAACCTGTTGCGCGATTGTGAAAAAAAATATAATTATCTAATATATTTAGTTATTCATTAATTTATTGCTATAATTGAAGTAAGAAATTAAATAATAAATATACATACCACTTGCTAGAAGGACAAATTCCTGTTCTGTATAGCCTAAAGCATTGTTAACATGGACCGAATAGTTTGTAAAGTCTTCACCGTGTAGTTGAGATATTGACAGGTTGGTCTGCAGTCTGTCTTTGGAAATGTGTATTTGAAATTCACTAGTAGTGTTTAGTGTTACCCAGTCGCCATTCTCTTTCATTTTCTTCCTCCAAACAAATGCCGATGTGTCACTGGGAGGAGGATTCGCCACAGTAGTAAACACGAGGACAACGGAATCATTTGATCTTCTAAAGACATTGGTAATCGGTGGAGAAAATGGGGAAGGTCTCGGCTTACCTTCAGTTACAAAACAGGATAATACAACATAAATAGTAAGATCGAACTTTAAAATTACACGACTGCCTCAGGGAGAAACAAATGATCAATACATGTTTCAATCACTATCACTTACACAGAATCATGATACCCATTTCTCTCACTTGCTCCACTGCATTATGGATGTTGTTTCCTTTACATTGGTAGACACCATTATCAAATTCACATCTTGCATTTACAACAGTGGCGGATATTGTGTTTTTGTGTTCTTCCCGCAGTAAACGTTCACCATCACGAGTATTATTAACGAGTTTCAGTTTAGTTACGGGGTCACTGTCTGCTTCAAATAATAAAATCAAAGTTTGACTTTCGTTTATTGTAATATTAGAGGCAAAGTTGAACCCGTCGGCATAAAATCTACGTATGTTGACAGGATCTGCAACAACAAAAAAATAACATGATGTTGCCCAATAGTTCATATGGTTGTTAATGGCACTGATGTCGTACGCGTATTTTCTATATTATATATCAATTCAATATATACGCTACTATTTACTTACACTGCACATCCACATAAAACGACGTTTCGTCGTATGCCTCCACAACACCACATCCTGTGGGTTCCATTGTGGTGTTGACTATGCATGTATAATATCCTTCGTCAGTGAGCTTTATGTTCGACAACGTAAGATTTTTACCCGATTCAATAGTTGGGGTATTGTACCCGAAACCACGTGAATCTCGTCTCTACTTGATTTCCGGGTATGTAAGGGCAAGCGATAGACAAATTTCCTTTCAATAAAACTGTTGTATTGCTTAAAGACTGAACAACTGGTGGTTCTGAAAAGCAGTGCGAAAATGAAATCATACTTGTTTAAGCCAATAAATCTACTTTTCGGTGCACGTTTATTAAAAAGTACACACTTGGGAAATGTTACATCTAAAGTGCGAAACTTCCACCATAAGCAAAAACAAACCCTACCTATAACATCTAGCTGGAAACTGGATTGATTTGTTCCGTTGATTTGTCCATCAAATGCTGTAATCATTTCATTATTAGCTATGCAGGTGTACTCGCCACTGTGCTGTCTACTGACATTGCTGATAATGAAAGCATCGGCAATTCCTATAGTATCAGGAGTCCAGGAATAGGTTGGACTCGGTTTACTCTTAGCTACACATGTGCCTCTGATGGAATGACCTTGGATCACCTTCAAATAGTTGGTCTGGACATCCTTCTCACACGTTTTAAAAATAAACGAAGGCGTCGCTGGGGCAACTGCATGTAAATGATAATATCCATATCAGATGCACACATTGCCTATAATAAAGCATATCATGAAACACACGCCTTACACTGTCTTTTTTCACGCAGTTCTTTAAAAAATGTCTAACTATATTTCACTTTCTAACACAAAGGTCGAATAGACATGGAAATAAATCAAGATTAATATATTGTTCGGTAATAACTTATAGGTGGAGTATACTTTTTAGATAGTTCTAGAATATCGCGGAAATTTTTAATTAAACTGTACTTTCTTAAACGCGCACTAGCTATTAGAATATAAACTCAGAATAATTTTTGTATAATAAAGCGCAACAAAACGAGCAGGTTTAAGAGATCGAATAGTCGTACTTGCATTTTCGTGATAAATTAACGTATTGGAAGTATATTTTTATTTTGTTTGTGTATTATCAATACAAAGAAGGGCATCTTAATTCCTTGAGTATTATCCATAAAGCTGATTTCATTATTGCAATTGTTAGCAATGAAGCTGGTGTCACATTGAATGGAAGCCACTTAAACACCTGTGTACTGCGGGAAGATGGGCGATGATTAATTACCATTCACAAACTCTCTACAAATAGAGTACATTCGTGTTTTAATCGAACAAGTATTTTTTTAGATAAATTGGTGTCAAATAACCCACGTCAAGGAGTAAAGAAGCGAGCATTGTGTGCGCACCGACTGAAAATGATCACTGTACGTTCTCGCATGGTATACTCGGAAATTAAACTACTTTCTTATCTGCTCACTGCCCATGCTAACCACTTTCATATCGGTTAATAGTCCAGGAGAGGGACATCGGTACATATGACAATATATAAATATCATATGGCAGCGTATTCGACATCGATATTGTCAACCCGCCCGAGGGTAGAATATCATCCGAGGCTAATGCCCTTCAATATTGATATTATTATACCGAACAAAATAATGTAAATAAAAAAAAGGTAAACACATGTTTAATTCTACCAACAGATTGAAGAATGCCTGAATCTTGTTTCATTTTCAGAAATACTTGAAAACTATTTTGCTGGCGGCTGATTTTGAACTGAAGAGAATCGGGCGTTTACATATTGAATAGTGACGTCTCGACTATATGACGTAACGACAAGGGAGGCAATCTTTTCATGATTTCGCTAATAAACCTGGAGCATTCGTTTGCTCCTAATCCCATTCAACATGTCAGCGCGGTCATGACCTGATAATCAATTTCGCTTGGTCACGTGTCAAAAAGGTTGTCAAAAAGGTTTAACATGTTTTGGCAGTCAAAATATGTCTTTCTCAGATTATGGGAATTCATCATTGTAAACAAAAGTGAGGTATACTACAAGTAAACGCTCTAGTAATTCGATAAACACACTGCATTTTATTTGTATCTTTACATAATAGAATCTCGAATCCGACAGTTAAATTTCGCTCTGGGCTTATCAGCGACGATCCGACATTTTAACATTTATTTTCTGCAGATCTCGCACTAAAAAATTATAGACACTCGAAATTTGGACGCTAATTATCATCCAAATTTCGCGTTTCTAGGAAATAGTACACGACGATAATTATCGCCCAATCTTCACATCATTAAATCCATATGGAAGAATAACCGCCACACTAGTGCGCTATTAGAAATCCAATATAATCAGCTTAGCCGCTTCGGCGATTGCAGCCGATCATTGCCGATCATCCCGGCGTCTTTGTCCGGTGTTTTATTTCTTTCAATCGATAAGGGTCATAAAATATAGCCCATAGGCAAACAGATAAGTGCGCTTTGAAGCCGCTAAAAAAAAATTTTTTTTAATTCATAAAATTAAATTGATTTCTAGATTTGTGAAAATAAAAATAATATATATGTGCATTAATCAATTGATTAGAATGTTACTTAATTAAATGAAGGAATCATACTTCAGCATGACGAAGCTGCTGAAATCATCTGAATACTTTTTTTCGTAACTGTATATAAATGGAGTTTTATACTCAGAAACAAAATCAAGGCAGACTAATTGAACTTTAATTTCTTGGTTTTTTATCTTCAAAATATTTTATAATTTAATTGAAAGAAACTATTTTATGAAAATAATATGGTTTCAATAAAAATAATGTTTTCCTACAATACTTCAAAACATGTAGGAATGCGAAATTCCTACTTTACCTGTTTGACATTTCGAGAGGTACATGTAAGTGTTATATTATCTGTTGTATATTGTTCCTGTATAATGTTCAGGTTGATAAAACAAGGTTTCTTCTGTGATTTCAGTTGTTTATCATCAATACTGTTCATCCCCTATAAACACCCAAATGTATTTTGATCGCATCATAAACATTCAATAACTAATAAAGTAACTTTCTAATTTAATTATTAAGCATAATACATCCATAAAGGACGAGATTATCCTTGATAATAGTCGGGGTATACAGAAAGCTATCTTTATGATACCGTCATAAAATATGCTCCATTGACCGCGGAAGTGGGGCCACAGCTGGAGAAGGGTCAAACTATCAGCTGATTATGTTTTTTTTTCAAATAGTTTATATGCAGTTACAGGTACACGCGCACATTTAAATATGTGCACTTTTAATCTTGAAAAATGGTAATTATGCTTATTATTTGAAATTCTAACAAATATCCTTTCAGCAAATATGTAGAAAATTGAAGGAAAAAAATAGGAATAAATAGAAAAGTCGAAATAGACAAAATGAAATAAACATAGTCCACAATAAAAATAAATAAGCACCAACATATACACACATGCAACAAACAACGTTCAAAATAAGGTTCATAAAATACATTTTTAAATAATATGACTGTTTACGAATATATTTCGAATATATTCGCTACATGTGGTTCCATTGGATTTATGTATGTTATGTTTATTAACATTAATTTTGTTTAAGACATGTCAAAAACAACGTATACGGATTAAAATAATTAATTATATTATTTATTTAATAATGAGAACATTTTGTCTGAAAGTACACTTAATAATTATTAAAAAGTTTTAAATTTCATTAAAATTTAATGTTGGAGTAATTTTCTTTATATATAACTTGTAAGAAACCACATATTAAATACTCTGTAAGGGTAACCCTTAGTTTCCTTTTCTATGGCCTTATTTTATTACCCCGTAAAACCAATATCCCCTAGAAGAACACACATCTTATCAATTGATCTGGTCATCCTCAGACAAAAATCGCGGAAAATCCCGAAGTTTGACGGAAACCCAAAAGTGACCATACCAGCTAATTTTAAACGTAAAAATTACTTAAAGAATATTTGTTTAAATTCATGAAATTCCCATATTGTATTAAAGACATACTACATTTTGTGAAACCATTTGCACCTAAGCTTTTGGGATAATACTTTGTGAACAGCGAAGCAAAACGTTCAAACATTTGGTGTAAAAACTGAGCAAACAATCCCGATTTGCGGTATAAATATTTAGTCAATTGAGACGTCGACCTATTTCAAACTTAAAAAGGACTAACAGATATTAATTTTAAAATATTCAAAAATATACCAATGAAAACATAAAAGATTGAATTTAATCAAAATATTTGCATCTAATAATAATGGTTTGACGAGTTAAATATGTTTTCCCTATATATTTCTATATACCGCTGTAGGCTGGATATCGCTTATTTCGTGGTGGTTATTCTTCCATATAGTCGCGCTTTAACACCAGGTGCGATGATGCGACATTTTGGCAATAAATATCGTTTGTACAAGACCGAAACCATTCGACGATGCCACATTTAAGCGATAATGATCGCTGTGTATAAGAATGCGACGATGCGACGATGCGATATTTGGACGATATTATTTTACTTGTTCGCAGAACAACCATAGGTACCGCTTCTAAAATCGGACGGTTGGAATCATTATGATTTGAACTCATTTATTATTTCGCGAAAGTAAAAAGTGCCATTTTGGCGATAAATATCGTATTGTACAAGACCGAAACCATTCGACGATGCAACATTTGGGCGATAATGATCGCTGTGTATAAGACCGCGACGATGCGACGAAGCGATATTTGGACGATATTATTTTACTTGTTCGCAGAACAACCATAGGTACCGCGTCTAAAATCGGACGTTCGATCCCTATGAGAGGCAGGAAGTTGTTTCCCAATTTTATTTATTTTATTATTGTTACACAGAATATAAGGGTTTGCTACTCCAGACGCTTTATTAATAGAAAAAGAAGACGTTTAACTTGCTTTACGCATTTTAAAACATTACCATTCTCGCACAACACCTTTGCTAATACGGTTGAAAAGCTTGTAACACTGTCGCTGCATTCGTGATAATGTACACCGGCAAAGAATTTGGCTCGTCAGGTTTCTTGCCCGACACTGTTTTTCATTTTCAATTGAAAGTTGTTTTGACAGGCCTTATATATTTATTTCGTGCATAGTACTTTTAGCTGCTGTAATAGGCTGTCTAGTTTTCACATCTGGTGACGTTTTAATTAGTGAAGTACGTTTTACAATGGACTTCAATTCATCAGCTGTACATTAAACAACAAATACCATTCAAAACGACATTATTGACAGACAACAGCACACCTAACTACACACTGGCGATATCCAGTTAAAAATCTAATTTTATGACGTGGCAATATATATTTAAACGCCGAATTTTGAAGATTATAGATCGCAGAAGCATTGTCTCTGTTCAAGTTATATTTACAATGTTCACACAAATATCACAGTAAAACACGGAATAGAGGATTCAACTAAATGAAGTTTTACGATTATTTTCGTTTAATGTTTGACTTTTTGAAAATAACATATTAGTTTGTATAACACGTCGTGTTTCGTGCTTCTGGCTTCATACCCAGAATTTAAATTCAATGAGTTTTATTTGAAGTCCCATACGAACGCTGAAGGAGCTATTAGCGCAACTATCATGTTTTACCAATAAAACATTTATAAATATTTAACCACTTTATTTAAGGTGGCATATGATATTGCATACATCTCTCACTGCCCAGATTGTCCGTGATAACGCGTCGGAGTTTTCATTTTAAGTTTTTATATGGTCATTATGGAGACTTTACACAATTTTATTTTATTTACTGATTCTAATACAAAATTTTAATATTTTTGTATGTTCAATATATTCGCAAAACATTCTGCAAAACACAACACTACGGGTCTTAAGTGCCTTTTGCACTAAGTTATTTTGGCGAGTCAATAAGATCCACCGGACGCTATGATATTGAATAGTGCACTAACAGCAATAACTACTAGTACAAACGAATGTGCTAACAGACATTGAATTCAATTAAATTATTGATTTCTTATATTCAAAACTGCAGACATATATTCGTTTAGACACAATTTCAATAATCCTTTCGAATAAGTTATGTTTCATTTAAATTTGTGTTGCTATAAACTTTTAATAGAGTGCGGTATTCCCAATGTTACGCAATAGCGAACAACTGCTGTGCTTCGGCGTTTTGACTAAAAGGGCGAGATCGGCAGAAAATAAAAATATCAAATGTCGCATCGTCGCCGTTCTGGAACACTGCGAAATTTAATTGGCGGAATCAGGATACCGTATTACATAACGTCACGTTCTCTTGATGAACAACTTTGATTTAAATATTTTTTGTAAAGTCCCTTTAAATGCAAGTCAGAATTGTTGTGAAACAGGTAAATCTAGGAAAAACAAACCATACCAATCGATCATAAGAGCGTTTGAAATTGTAAAGATTCCCTTATTTTCAGTAAATGGATTATTCCCTTATTTTCAACTAAATTTTGATCGGCTGAAATAGTTTTATTAGGAACTTCGTTTCGCTCATTTAGCGTCGCGTTTGCGTAGAAAAAGCAGACTGTTGTTAGTGAACCGTCGGATTATAAAGCTTTGTCTCTGTGACCTAACCGCTATTTATAGAAGGTTTATGCGTGTTATTAGATCACCCGTTCATTGCTCTCGTGATTTATTCCATACGCATGTATTACCTTTTCGATGGGTTATAAGACAACAAACTATGAGCTAATAAAAGAAGCGCCATCGCTGATACTCATTTTTCTATAATGAATATTATTCTGTATTACAGAGATTTGTATTTGAAAAGCGATAGGTAATAGTGCAAAGACACGAGGCAATATGTTTACGCATCGTAAACAAGAATTTCTAAAATAACTATTATAAGATGTACTTGTTTAAATGCCATTTTCATGTTTACGTGTTGACGCAAACATCGCGAATGTATTGTATAACACAACGTTGCATGTGTATTTTCACTAACCATCCTTGTGGTGATGGTTGCATCAATGGTCGTTCGAATGGCGCCTATGTCATCAGTTCGATGCTCCCATGAAGTTTATAGGTTCAAAGCATTTGTGTTTATTATTGTTAGCAAATAACTTCAATGCATGTTTTGCCTAGTTCAAATAAAACTTGCATTGATTAAGTCGCTCGTATATGCTCGTATATGCAAATAGATCGTTTGACGGAAATAAGCATGTTGTTATCATTGAACACAATTCATACAATTCAGTATGCTTACACAATACATTTGTTGTTAGGCTGATAAAATTGGAAGTTTGTTTCGTTTCTTTCCCGGTCGAGTCGAGAGTATTGCTATCAATACACTGAATTATGGTGTCGTCCATGATAGAAGTACTCCAGCTAGCATCTGTTGCAGACATAGAACCATTCGATGTCCATATATAACTAGCAGGAGGATTCAAAAGAGCATTGCGCCTTAAACTGACCGAACGACCTCTTAAAACGCTTATTGTGGGACTTCTCATTTTGAAGTTCTAACATACACGAGTCCGAATGTCCAGAGGCAGGCAGGCAGTGGAAGAAAGAACTACAGACTATGTAAAGTCCAAAGCACAGTTGGTATGTTGATATCTGTTGTAATGTGTATGTGTGTGGGAGGACAAGTGTAACTTTGTATCTATTAAATAGCTGTTTTGTTTTAGTCCTTTGTAAATGATTATTAAATGTATGTCAGGTGAAGTGTTAATATATGTGCAAAGAGTTATTTAAGTATCCAACCAGACTCATTCTCTAATTGTTATATTTGCGAAGATGAACTTTTAATGTGCTTACTGTTTTATTTTCTATACGTTTGATAGTGTGTATTTTTAGGGCTTTATCCGTTGAATCATCATATTCGATTGTATTAGGGTCCTATCTGATTTGGATCTAGACTTGAGACAGTAAACTGTTATAATTTATATCAATACAATATTATGAATATAACGAAAACTAAGATTTTAACTGGAGTTGTGTGTTTACCTCTTACGTATAGAAATAGGTACATGAACTGAGCCCAACCTCAGAGAACACTATATTACACAATGAACAAGTATTGGTCACATTGAAGCATGTGAATCTGGCCGCATTGAGCTGACTTATTGCGACATTCATGTCATATAACTGCCTACTGTGTCTAGTGCCGTCGCAGAGGTTAATTACTCATCTCCATGGCCTAGTGGTTAGGGCGTTCGCCAACGGAGCGGGAGGTCAAAGGTTCGAGTCCTACACAGGGCAAGTTCTGATATGACCGGTTGCCTACCCAGCAGCATATTAAATCAAGGGGTACCAATTGCCTTCCTGCCAAGCGCCCGGCATATAAGATAGGAATCGGGAGTTAAGGTGTTCATCAGTCAAGGTGTCTCATAAGTCAAAACTGGCTGGCCCTTAATCGCGAGGGGTGACACTATAATAAACAAACACATTGCTTTTACTTATCTTAGTCCGCCTGATATGTTTCTCACTACATCGAGATTACACTGTCTGAATTGACCAAGCAAGCGCAAGAAATTTATGGAAAAGCTCAATTCCCCTTGTTATTAATGGTAATGATGGAACTAAATTTAGAATCAAGACTCCTGTAGATAATGAGGAGGTATATGTTAATCGCAAGGTGTACCTTGGCATCGGTTTTAAGGCTACATTTGACGATAGTACTGCTGTAACGTGTGTTAAAGGCAGATAGTTGTCAAAGCACTGTCAAACCTTACATATGGTTATAACTCGTGTTTCAAACGGTTTATCAATATATAATATAGATGTTCATGTGGCATTTATTATGCATTGCAATGTTATGTTCTAGCTATTACATATCGAGAAATTAGAAGTTGATATCCTTATTATTTACAAATTAAGTTATAGCACCTTCACTCTATCAAGAGACTATATATATAAAGGAGGTGGAATCAATACACATGAAAACAGTTTTAAATGCTAATTTATATGGAGAAATTCTGGAATCGTCTTCAAAATTTTTAAAGAAATACCAAGTAAACATCAACATAATGTTGCTTTTGCAAAATTGGTTTCTCTATAAGCTAGTATTTGCCATTACCATTAAAGGAACTGAATACTGTCAGCAACGACGCAGCCAATATACGGAATGTAAAACACCATATCATAGAAGACAGTAACTGTCTCTGTAGAAGATGCATTTTGATGCCATCCCTAGTTCCTCAACATGGTGCACACGTATGTTAGATCATGAATAAATTGGTAACAAGAACAAAACACATATTGTAACACACACATGTATCAATCTGTAAAACAACATTCTGTAATTTTTTAATTACTAAAATTATATTATATATTTCAGATATTTTATATAGTATTGTATCCAAACATAATTTTTTACTGTCAGTTAATAAATTTGAGTTTAAATGTATGTTTGACAACTATTTTCAATATCAAGATATTGCTTTAAATAGTATCAACAGTATGCACGAATGCATCGATATAATATGCCCTATTAACAAACTATATTTTTAAGGTCACATAGGTGAACAAGAGCCAAAGTTTAACAAGGTATTGGCCAGCTAAATAGAAGCGTTGAAACCACACAAGGCATATCAGTTAAGATGTGAAAACTGGTTTTAAAACATTTTTTTGTATTCACTTATGAACATATATTTATTGGCAAATGAAGAATAATTTTGGAATGGTTGACATAAATTATAAAGCATATACACACATAGTACACACATTACATTTTTTTTTCTTTTTAACAAAAGGTTATACAATGTATATTTTTACACAATATAATTAAATCTGATATTGGGTTATACCATATATACGTACATGGTAGAAAGTTGAAATGTATATAAAGAACTGACTTATTACAAATACAATATCATACTTTCAAATTAAACCATGGGGCCAAATTAGTCTAATACTGGGTTGAACCTCTAAATATTATTTTATTTACAACTAAATTCATGTAAAATAAAAGACATAAAATACTATAATTCAGAGTATGTTTCCATGCGAAGTGCGGCATAACGTACGCAAATTCCATCGGATTCCACTTCGAGCCACTTTGAAAAGCACACGGAGTTATCAACATGAATGGATATTATCAACAATTTCATTCAAGATGCCCCTCAAATAGGTCATGGATACAGAGATCTTTTGATTGCTAATGCATGAACATACTTCTATATGCTAAGAGAGATATCAACATACCAAAATAAATTAAGAAAATAACCTTTTAACTATTGCGTGTTTGTAACATTCCCCATAACTATGTTTTGTATTTTGACATAGTTATGACCCTTTTTCACATAGATTTTTCTGGTTAAAGTTTATATTCAAACGTTTTGTAACTTCAAAACTACATAAGCTATTCACTTGAAACTTGGAACTTACCAGTGTCCTCAACTCCAGTGTTAGGTGCAACATTCCCCATAACTCTGTTTTGTTGTTTAGCAGATGTATGCCCCTTTTTCACTTAGATTTTCTGGTTAAAGTTTATATTCAAAAGTTGTGTAACTTCAAAACTGTTCTTCACTTGAAATTTGGAACTAACCTTCGGCATCAACCTCAGTATCAAGGGCAAAATTCACCATAACACTTTTTTGTTGAAGTTAACATTCAAAAGTTTTGTAACTTCAATACTACAAAAGCTTTTAACTTGAAACTTGGAATGTACCTTTGTCATCAGTCAAAACTACATACGTTATTCACTTGAATCTTGGAACTAACCTGTACCTAACCGCTTGAACCAGAGGCTACATTACCCCTAACTCTAGTTTGTATTGTGACAGAGTTATGCCCTCTTTTCACTTAAACTTTTTGTTTAGAGCTCATATTCAAAAATTTGGTAACTTCAAAAGTACATAAGTTATTCACTTGAAACTTGGAAGTAACTGTCATCATCAACTCTTGTGCCAGGGGCAACATTACCCATAACTATATTTTGTATTTTGACAGAGTTATGCCCCTTGTTCAAATATATTTTCTGGTTAAAGTTTTGTTATTTCAAAACTACATAACTTATTCACTTGAAACTTGGAACTAACGTTTGTCATCAATTCTAGTATCAGGGGCAACATTACCCATAACTCTGTTTTGTATTTTGACAGAGTTAGTCCACTTTTTACATTGACTTTGTGGATAAAGTTTTTGTTCCAAAAATTTACAAACTATACAAGGTTTCACTTAAAAATATTTTAACAAATGTATGCCCTTTTCACTATCCACAATATGGAACAACTGAAATACTACCTCCTCTTACAGCTCTTGTTGTTCCTATTTCATGTTCTTTCTTCATATACGCATGAGGTACACCTGTTGCTCTTTTTTCTGTGTCAATTTATTTCTGTTTGTTATTAAATTTTCAGATTTGAATATTTTAAATATAAACAAAGCGAACCTCCAGTTTCGACAGCAGGAGATAACTATTATTAGCAGCCCGAGGTCTTTTATTTATAGAAAGTGACCAATTGCCAAAACAATACACAGGACACCACAAAAACACATAACACACACAAATCACACATGATAAAACGGAGGTCACCGCCTTGGAACGGTCAATGTAAAGCATTGTGGGCTTAAACCGGTTTATGTGCGCACGAGCCTAATATTGGCGTAGAATTATTCACAAAACATGTAAGTGTAAATAAAAAAATAAACCTTATAGCATCGCAATTCCAATTAAACAGCGATAAAAGAGAATATTATTCAATGTAATTACCATGTAATTACCCAGTTGCTAGATGCAAACCAGAGCAGCACAATTGCAACTTTCTTAGGCACGGTGAAATAAAATAAAAACAAGTATCAAATGCATCTCGTCTTTTCATAAAAAGATTGAAAGACATAGCATCGTATAGCTCAATTTTCGAATCATCGTCATGCACTTTCAGGAAGAAGCCGTTATGTTGGGTGTAAAAACCCATATTACATAGCTTTGTTCTATATGTTTATTTTAAACTGAATGAAACTTTAGCCAATTTATAGTGATTTTTAGCACGAAACAATGGGGCAATAAAGATCGTTAAAGTCTTTTGCATTTTAAGAAATAAGATACGTTTGCTAATTTTTGTAATCTTTGTGATCAGCAACATTTTACAATGTTATTCCTTTCCAAATTGCTTTCTAGTTCACTGTATGTGCAGTCTAAATTAATTATTCTTAACTGCGTTACCATGCTGTGGCATCCACATGTACAGCTGACAGTCTGTATCGTTGAATTACTGGCAAACGCAACATGCAATATATCTGAACACAACTAAACGATAGCCATTAAAAATTTTATACATTGACATAAAATAAAAATACATGGTAGTAACTGTGAAATACCTATATTATAATTTGTGTTTGCACTTAAAGACAGCTCATAATGTTACGAAATAAATAACACATTATGTCATGGGTCTATATCAAATCAATTATTAAAACTGTTGTTTTTTGGGGGGAGGGGTCTGTTATTGTGGCTTTTTAAAAGCATTTTTTATGTTTATACAATGATTTTAAATTGTCATCATAATTATTTATACATCGATAGTATTCATGTGCATAACGATGTTGTTAACACTTTGAGTGTTATCTTCCATAACAGTAACTTTATGTATTGGCAAGCTGATTCTATAACTGAGGGATAATGGCTAACCAAATGAAAATAACAACAATTTACAAAGATCTATTTTACATATAAAATGTATCAATAATAATTCATAAATAAAAATATAGTAAATGAACCCAATTATTTTCTTCTTTCGAAAAGAACTTATAGCCGTAGTTTTAATAAATTACATGTATTAGCATGAAGTTGGCACACTGATATTACATGATACTCTTTATAATTTAGCAATATCTTACACTGAATTGAAAGATGTATGATGTCGTTCCTACATGTAACTGACATAGTTTTATCGCGAATGCTGCAGTTTTAACAAGTAATCCATAGCAATTATAGTTGTGTAATTTGTAGTATAATGTTTGACGGATTAAGGAATTTAGCAAATTTCCAATAAATGCTTTCACAAATACAACCAGACTGGCATACATACATTACCAAAAATTATGACGATCCAGCTCCATTCAACCGTGTACCTTAACTAGAAAAATCAAACAAAAAACTTAAACAGTTGAGTGATAATATGACAACAATTACACGAATAACCTTATTTTATTTCAGTTAATTATCATAGCATATTACTGTTAAAATGACATTTCCAACAATATTACTTTACGTATATACCATTTAATACTGTTGTAAGGCTACAATGCATTTTGAATGAAGCTAACAAGGTGACCACATTTTGCGTGTTTCATGATGCTAGTGATGGAGGAGAACAGTTATTGAATACACTCGTTGTATTTAACGGAAATGACTAGCAACATGCCTTACTCTATGTTCAAATGTCATTTAATCCAGGTAATCAGGGAATGCAAACAGAAGTTGCAGTAGTTTTATCAATTACTGCCATGACTGTCTCGGTTATCACTGACAAATGCCTGGTGCGTGTTGTAGCTATCACCACCTAAACATAATAATAACAGGCATTACCGTTTATTAAGTGCATTTGTTCCAGGCATTGTGTAATCATTGCACCATCAAAGCAAAGACGTTATAGATTACATGGGTATTCAGTCATGTTTTGTCATTAAACATTGAAGAGATTGATATGTTATAATTATATGTCAAAACCTGATGTGAATCTAAATTTTCAATACAGTTAATGTGCCACAAATTAAAGCAGACATGACAATTGTTGGTTAATTAATTTTTTATAAGTACCATTACCTTCATAGTAGGGATACAGGCGCCGTGGTTACAAACAAAGTTGTGCCTCATTTTCGTGTTTACGTTAATCTTGATACTCAAATTTCATTTCAAATCAAAGCTGATGTCCATAAATAGACCATACTTAGTTAAACCTCAAACTGCACTAAAAGTTAGCTTGAATTTTATATACTCGGACCAAAACATGATGCGATTTGAACATTAGAATCTGCCTCAGTGTCAATGAATGTCAATTTGACTGGTTAGAAGAAATCTTTGCATCGCACAGAAGGCAACTCGAGTACGACATGATAGAGGAGAGTTAAGAATTAACATGTAAATAAGGATCATATTTTAAAGAACACTTAGTTGTTTGTCTTGAATATTCGTCTTTGATTTGGCTGTTCGTTGGAAATTCCTCTTCTACGCATTAATTTATGTTTTCCATATCAGAATAATGAATATACCAGTTTCAAATATCACTTTATCACGCCTATAAAATGTAGTACCTTTTACTTACTACTAGTTAAGCGGTGTCGAAAATACGTTTGATAGGACAACAACCCCACGCCTCGATGCTCCCCCATTATTTTCGTTTATAACAAATAATCATTTGCACTGATATGTGCCGATCGTGTTCAGTTTGGCACCATTGTTTACACCATATATCGTCTTCGTATTCTACGAGCACATTTGTAATGATACATCCCGGTACGAATTGTATCAGCCACTCTCTTTAATTTTTGTGGATAAAATTTAAAAGTAGGCATGGCGTTGCTGCACCATGTATATAGTAAATTTAATTATGATGTGCGTCAAACTTAACAGGCATAAGTGTTCCAATAAGATACGTCATATAACAGTGAATAATCTAAGCTTGGATGCCATAATCTATGACATTTTGTATTAACTATTATATGAATACGTTTGTTAATGAAAGAAACTTGAAAATAACAAAGTATGGAGGAGATATACGTGTTCAGATACGATGGCTAATGTAGTTTTTATGTAATTACTATAGCCCATTAACAATATGTTTATTTACTTAAAAATCGCAAACTTCCCAAACAACCTTACGGCTTTCGTGAACCGACAACAATGTCAGTTTATTTTCTCTCATATCAGATTGAACAGTTTCATCATTCGTCAAGTCTGTAATATGACAACCCGAACACAGCGATCGCTATGTCTCTGGTGGCGATACAAACATAATGGTTTTAATATAATATGGATGTTTTGTGTGCAACATGTATGATAACTGCTATCGCTGTGAAGTACCAATATTTGATATATTGCTTTGCACTAAGTGCACACGATATCTTTGTACGATATATATATGCAACTAAAATATCGTTCATATTTCGAAATAATGAATAATTTTATTATTAAACGAGCATATATATATATTTTTTGCACTTAGTGTACACGTTATCTTTGTCTATGCTCGTTTAGTAATAAAATTATTCATTATTTGGAATATGAACGGTATTTTACTTGTGATACCAATAAACTGCAAGATTGGAGTGTCAACTTTATAAATCAAGAACAAATATATCAAAATATAAATGTATGCTACAAATATGAAATACAGAAATTTAATCAAGTTTCATGATGAACAACAGTATGTACATTAAAAAATCTAGAATTAGGAGTCAAAAACATAGAAGACATTCATCTAGATTATATACAGCTTTGCAGTCTCTTACATCTTATTAATGTTAATATTTATTTAACAGCTTAGTTATATTTTATTTAATTTGGAAACATAAACCACAACGAAAAGCAAGCAGAGTAAAGTGAAATGCTATCCGAACCACAACTTGTAGAAACAAATTGACCATTTTGATGTTAAATGGACCCGCTAAAAGAAGGGCATGAGTACTGTCAACATGTTTACAATATTTGTATTTCTCAATTGTGAACTACGTTACAAATATATTAAAAAAACGTTGAAATGTTCAACTTATCAGTTAGAAAACTAAACGATTACTTCTATATTTACAACAAAGGTTGCTAAACTGATTCAGGCTTGTTCTAAACTTTAAAGTGTGTCAAATGTACATGGCGTAATATTTATGTGTATGGTAATGTTTAGAGCTATCATAATTTCGCTTCAGTGGTGTACATTTATTTAAATAAAAAGTAATGTAGGTGTTTTGCCTGCGTTGTGCCCTTCTTCAGGTTGAAATAATGTTAAATGTAATGTCTCCATAATTGTGTAAATTAGGCTAAATACATGTACATAGTGTCATAATAGTTGTCGTTCTCAACACGTCATTACTTATGTTCCAAATTTGTCCAAACAGAACCAAATCCACGTGTTTCGCATACTAGATCTGATCGGTGCTGCAAGAGTGTCTATTAAAATAATATTAACTTTTATATCAAACAATGTTAACTTTATTACGCAATCTTCGTGCAGATTTTCTTTATGTGGCGCTCTGAAACGCAGTCAATATCCAGATCAGTTGGAGTTGATGATACTTGGTGGAATCTCAAGCGCGATTGTGTTAGTCTGATCTTGTATATTTTTGTAAGGGAAAGAACTGCGCAGAATAAAAAAGGTTCATGCTTAAACTCAGAACGTACATAAATTATTAATTATATCTGAATTGAAAACTGTAATAATTAAACGTATATTGTTCACTACTATTATGAATATGCAGGTAGCTATACGATAATTAACATATATTCTATGCTAAAATAGCTCATTATTATTGATTGTTTTCAATCGTAACTCACTGGTACCAAATGCCTACTATACCGACAAATCACGTATACTATATTCATGTTAGAGCATATGACTATAGAAGCTTTTTTTCTGACGTTATAATTGTAACTATATTTGGCTTTCTCTGGTTAATTTGTTGATCTGTGACATATTCACGATTCACGAAGAATCTTAGTTAACGTTTTACTTAAGTTGTTAAAACTCCTTAACTCATATGTGTTTCCTTAATAGGCCTTAATATTGAAGAAAGTTTTAATTGAAGTTTTTCCTCTATTACTTTAATTTACTCCTGAAGGACGAATCGACATTCCATAACTGAAGAAGACAATATCATAAGATCTTGAAATAAACTCAGCGCCGGTGTTTTTTTACATTGTATTACTATGTAAATCCCTTATGTTTACGATGAAGGCATACTATTTCAGGCATTTACTAAATTTCACACCGTGTCAAACTTATTTATTATTTAAATATTTAATTTTAGTAAAGATGCCATTTAAATGCAGTTTACAAAATACAAACGTATGTATGAATTTCAAGCAGTGTCCAAATTCGTAATCATTGACATGATTTAAAAGGTAGATCTAGTTAATTGTAAACAATCAAAAAGTTACGTGTATACCTTAACCTAGGTATCACAGAATGTGCACGTTATTCAGCGAATTATATAATTATCCAAGTAGAATCCTAACCGTATTCAAATACTAATAAGCACTTTGCGGTTAAATATTTATAATGTATATGCATATTAGCAAATATATTAAAGCCATTAATAAGAATATGCGAGGCAATAATTGTTACACAATATACAATGTCTGATTGTGACAATGTTGATTTCTGTATTTAATATGTGTGTACTCATACATATTCCAATGAAAGTACTCTGGAACGTATTAAAATTGATGGCAGGTACATTCGGGTTCCATGAGCATTATCTATGTATCGTATGTGATGCATTTACCTTAGGATAGAATTCACATTTCAATGGACGTAATTGTGTATTTACCGTATGCTTTTAATTAATTGCTTATTTCCCATAGCGAACTCATTTTCAAGGGAGGTTATTGTGTTTTGTCATAATCAGTGCGTCACAAATTGAACGCACAGGGCTAGGCATTCTTTCTGAGATGTTATCTTAGTTACCCAGACTATTTTAATAATGACAAACACAAATTGATCTGTATAATTATGGGAAAAATAAAGATTGAAGCAAGTTTAAAATATTGCATTATGTCAATTAATCCTGGATAGCATGATATCCAGCAACACAAAGTCAACCCTTGCAAGA